>SEYY01020066.1:0-10000 GCA_009176605.1 Armadillidium nasatum
AAAGGTTTGTGCCAGACATGCCTTCGATATGTCTAGCGCCACAGCAAAAGACTCACAGAAACCCCGGAGAGCGGAGGACCAAGAGTTAGAAAGTAGGGAAAGAAGATCACCAGTAGAACGTTCTTAACGAAAGCCACACTGGCAATCTGAGATAAGATTAGAAGAATTAAGATGTTTCCAAATTTCAGTTGGAGTGTTAGCAACAGAACTATCAGAGAGAATAAGAGGAAGAAATAAAGATTTACAGAAATTGTTGGAGATTTTTTGGCAGGAGGCCAGAAAGATTTTTCAATAGGAGAATTTAGCTGCTCAACACACCTTCGTTTGGTGAAAGTCTGCTTTGCTCTTCGAAGAATATCTCTACAACGATTCCGATCGGAATGAAAACTAGCGAAAGTGTTAAGAGAAGGAGAATTTTTCCACTCCCGATACTTGATGTCTCTAGCCTGAATGGCACGAGAACAAGCACGATCGAACCATGGGTTTTAAGGAGAGAAAGATTTAGTTGAAGAAGGAGAGAACCTGCTCATCTCATCAACGATTACGGCTCCCACCTTATCAGCAGAGATCGAAGCGTCTTCGGAGACAAAGCAGTCACTCCAGGGATAGTTAGCTTAGAAGCAACTCAAAGCCTCCCAGTCAGCCCGATCAAAGTGCCAGTAGATACGCTTAGGGAAGGGTGCAGTTGGACAGAAAGCATG
This sequence comes from Armadillidium nasatum, assembly GCA_009176605.1. Classification (NCBI taxonomy): domain Eukaryota; kingdom Metazoa; phylum Arthropoda; class Malacostraca; order Isopoda; family Armadillidiidae; genus Armadillidium; species Armadillidium nasatum. The sequence goes on from SEYY01020066.1 coordinate 702, forward strand.
AAAATTAAGACAAATTAGATGTGGTCGGAGTAACCAATAGGTGCGAAGATAGCGTATTTATAGAGAGAAGGACTATTAGTGAAACATAAGTCAAGAATGTTCATGAACTGGTTGGGACGATCTGGAATGTGTATTGGTTATTCAATCAACTGCTCCAGATCGTTGAGAATACTGAATAATTCGGGCCCCTCTCTCCCTGAATCAGTATGAGAGGAACCCAACCATTCAGTGCTGTGTACAGTTTGAAATCCCTTAAATAGAGGACCTCAGTATTTGGATGTGAAGATGTAATAGTCTCGTGAGAAGTAGTTAGATATTCAAAAAAGGTAGAAAAATCTATTCTGTTGGTAGAACAGTAGCAGAAGCACAAGATTATTGAAGTAGTAGGAAGAAAGATTTTAAGCCACAGAACACACACACACACAAATATATATATATATATATATATATATATATTATATATATATATATATATATATATATATATATATATATATAATATATATATATATAATATATGTGTGTGTGTGTGTGTGTGTGTGTGTTGTGTGAGTTTGTGTGTGTGAGTGTGTGTGTGTGTGTGTGTGTGTGTGTGTGTGTGTGTGTGTGTGCGCATTTAAGAACACTTAAATATATAAATGCAGTCATAAGAGTCTGCTAACAAAAATTTATAGGCATTGAACTTTTTTCTCTCGTAATCCAAAGCAGACAGACAATTTTCAATTTTTAAATCATATTATTGTCAATTTGTACAAATTTTAAACCATTTCGTTTTTCCTTTTTTAACTATAAAAGTTGGAGGAGTTGTAATTTCGAAGTTGAGTTGTAAGAGTTGCAGTAATTAAATATTCTTTAGGATAATAATAATAATAATAATAATAATAATAATAATAATAATAATAATAATAATAATAATAATAATAATAATAATAATAATAATAATAATAATAATAATAATAATAATAATAATAATAATAATAATAATAATAATAATATAATAATAATAATAATAATAATAATAAATTAATAAAAATAAACACGCCTATACTTAAATAAATAAAAAAATAGGATAAAAAGCTACTAATGACTTTAATATTTGATTGTTAATTTGACAAAGAAATCCGAGATAAAATCTGTCCCCGTTGTCGTATATTGGTCATGGTTCAGATTATTTAAACTAATGAGATGCATGACTGGTTGGTCGATACAAACAAATTCTTGAAAACTCTTTCCTTAAATTATATAAAACTCAAGAGGATCGTTTCGAAAAATTATGTTCCTAATATATGGTAATTGAAGGTAATAAAAGGAAACATAAAAATCAGTAATGTAAGACAAATTATTATTGAAGATAGGAATAATAAAACAATACAATTTGAAGATTCAATGAATAGGAGATACTGCGTATACATGAATGTACTTAAGAATTATATGAATAAGATTTTTAATTAATTATAAACTATTAATGATGAATGATAAATAATTATTTTTTTTTAATAAAAAAAAAATTTTCAACCGAACTTTCAGGTAAAATAATGAATCTAGTATGTGTTTAAAGTTTGGAAATAGTTAAAATTTAAGATTTAATAAAGTGCAAATGTGAAAAGAGTTCACCAAATAAATTTTATATTTTATTTTGTATAGAAATGGAAAGTATAAATTAACGATGAAATAAAATAACCATTTTCTGGGCATAATTAAAAAAAAAAAAAAAAATGATGTAATATACTGTATGAAGGAAGAACTCTTCGAAAACTGTTTACGTACAAAAAAAAGAGCAAATTTACATAATATTATGTATTATTCATTTCTTCATAAATGAATTCGTGAGGAAAAAAGTGGTGCTGAAATGACGCCACAGCCAAAAATAAAATTCATTAAGGCTGGGAAAAATCTTCAAGAACCCAATGAAAGGTCGGCAACATGTCGTTTGATAATGTGTAAATTTATGTAGTATGAAAAATATGGAAAATTGAAGAAGGAAGAGTGGTCCAAACTTTACGAAAAGAGAACACGTACAAATGATCATAAAGGCTAAATATGAGATCAGAAAGATGGTCAGAGAAAGGTTGAGCTTGTATAGAAAGACTATCGCATACCTCCTAGTTGTATATTTCAAGAGAGGTGGTATGCAACTAGGGTAATCAGAAGCGCAATGACATTTGCCAAAGAGATGGTAAAAGAAGAGGATGAAACAGTTCGACTGCCAGAAAGAAACTAGGAAGAACTGGAGAGAATGAGAGAGTTAATAAGAAGAAATGTTAGACACAACCCATTCCAAAAGAAAAAGTGAATATTCCCTAAATGTGATATAAGCTTCATACAAGAAAGAACGACCTCACTTATACAAAGCAGGAAAATGTGAAAAAGTTCTGATGGCGCCTCAGAACAACTTTTCACTAAGAAGTTTGCATAGTGAGACAAATAATGTGATCGTTCTACAAAAATAGGGAAAAAGAGATATCTATTATAAAAAGATACAAGACGACTCAATTTGTATGTTTTAAAGATGGTATAGTTTTGTCTAGTACATACGCTGGAGTTTTGGGTGAAGAGAGCAACCAAGTTATAGTCATAAGTTTTTGAAAATGCAATTTTGTGATAGATTAGAGTAGAAAGATGGAGGAGCCGAGTTTCTGAGGCACATTTAATAAAAGAGAAATCATATTTCAGTTAATTCCATCTCCCCCTCCTAGAATTGTTTGTTCGTTTCTTTTTTTTGAGCTGGATGGGATGCTCTTCAAATGAAAAGAGTAATGAAAAGTGAAATCATTGACGTGATAGTGTACAGGTGATGAACTCATATATATATATATATATATATATATATATTATATATATATATATATATATATATATATATATATATATATATATATATATATATATATATATATATATATATATATATATATATATATATATATATATATATATATATATATATATATATATATATATATATATATATATATATATATATATATATATATATATATATATATATATATACAGGAAATTAAACATCATTCGAACACTGTCACATAACAATTTCAGTAACGAACTAACCACCCTCATCATAGCATACAAACAGTTCATCAGACCAACACTTAATTACGCATCTCCAGCCTGGTACCCTGCCACCTCACCCTCAAACACAGAGAAATTACATAAAAAAAAAAAAAAAAAATACGGCTCTTCGAATCATCACAGGTTGCATAGAACCACTCCAAATCAGCATTTACAAGAAGAAACAAAAATACTCCCGATCCGTGTTCACCTAGACATGATAGGAACCCAATTCTACACAAACACCCTAGACATATCACACCCTTGTCACTATACCCTACAAGACCACACAAGACACCGTCTAAAATTACCTCCATCATCCCCTGCCCTATACTACAGTAACATATTCAGAACCATTCCACCTACTGCAAACAACACACCACTAATCAAACACATACACACCATCATAACACTAAATTATCTCAACACCCGCCAACCAAATCATCTTCTCAACAAACAACCCCCCGACATAGCAAATACACAAAACACATTACCACGCAAAACCCAAATTACCCTATCCAGATTAAGGTCAGGCCACCACCCTAACCTACAAGCATTCAAACATAGATTCAATATACAAAACACATTATCCCAATATGTCAAAGATGTATGCAAGAACCAGACACAACAGAATACATCCTTCTGAGATGCCCCTCCCTTACCCAACACAGAACCCTCCATCACATCTCCTCTCTGAAAGACCTTTGGGTACGCCTGCGGCCGTTATGGATTTCCTAGAGGCAGTGTGGCTCTTCCAGTGAGGAAGGTCCAAGGGGCAAAAAAGTAAGTAAAGTAAGTAAGTATGTATATAAACAAAAAGAGAAGGAAGAGGATGAAACAGAACCGTGAAGAACGCCATCGAAAGATTTAAAGATTTAACAGAAGCTGATCTTGAAAGACAGGAAAATAAATCAGAGAGAAGACACAGAGGGAAACTTTAGAAATCAAAATTTTGTGCTAGTCTCTTATCAAAAGCTTCTTATATGTCCAGAGTCGCACCATTGTCAGAAATAAAGGAAAGTCATATTAGATTAAAATAATTAAACTTTCTCCGAATCTTTCACCTAAAGATAGATTCGATAACTTTAATAAGAACGAAGGCTAAGTCAACAGGCACATATTGTTAAATTTACCTCATTTAGGCAAGTTGACTGAAAGAATATTTCTTGATAGAAGGAAAGGTCAAATTGTAGCTGAGATAAAAGGGTTGTTTTCGATGAATCTGAAATTCAATTCATTCATCTATCTTTTTGATGCAATGCTCTACATTCTATACAACTTTTTCCTTTATAATGTTTTTGAAAAGCTTCCGTTCCTCAGGTGATGAGGATGAATCCATGGTTTTTAGCCATCTTTCTTCCATTATTTCAGTTTCTAAGAGATTAATAGTTCTGATGCCGTCCCAATGGCTTCTACAAATATCTAGGTATCTTGCATTTTATTAAGACGCCTTCCATCCTTGCAAGTAATGGACATCACATGCTAAGGTTGGACTCAGTCATACAGTTTTCTTTAAGAGTGAAGTCAAAGCTATTTTCCTTTCATCAGTTTTTTTCCTTGTCTGTGATGTTCTAAAATTTATTTTTAGCCATCGAACATTAATTTGCATTGCATTACTTATACAACCGCTATAATAATCGACATTGCTCTTTTGAACACATTATTCACTTAACTTTCTCTTTCGATAAAAGCACCAAGGTTCCAAGTGCTTTTACAAATATTCAAGTCTTTCATTTGCTCAGTACTATCGGGATTGTTTCAGCTATGTCCTTTTTTACTCATTCCTGGATTGTGTTGATACATTCATCTGAAATTCACTAGGAATCTCATAAAAATATATGTTTGCATGTATATATATATATGTATAATGTATCTACATTTGTAAGTATGAATGTGCTTACCCATGTGCATATTTAAAAAGGGAAAGTTTATTAAATTTATTTTGAGCAAGCACTTCGTAATGAAGTGAAAAACCCCTTTCCCCCAATTCATATTGTCCTTTTGATATTCCTCTCCCCCACTTTCTAAAAGCTTCTCCAAGTTTTTATTTATTAATATTCTTCCCGTTTCTATGGAGGACAGCCAAGTTCGCTTGAACACAATTTCATAAAATAATATTGAGTGACTGCATATATATTATATATATATTATATATATATATATATATATATATATATATATATATATATATATATATATATATATATATATATATATATATATATATATATATATATATATATATAATATATCATATCATCATCATCATCATCATCACATCATCACAGTTCAAACCGGTAGGCTGGGCTGTCACCTGTTGGGTGATACTCCTCCAGAATCTTCTCCACGCATTTCTGTCCTCAAATATTTAGGTTGTTTTCCACTTCTTCCATTGTCTTGCTCCTTCGTAGTATGGTTTCTTCCACCGCCACCATCCATCTCTTCCTTGGTCATCCCTCCGGTCTCCTTCCTTCTGATCTCCATTCCAGCATCTCTCCCTCCTCCATTCTCTTCAAGTGACCAACCATCTCAGCTGCTTTCTTTCTACGCATTCCTAAATTGATTCTTCCTCAAGTTCCTCTCTCACCAGTTTTCATCCTATCTCTCAGCGATACTCCCCTGATGACTAAGTAGTCTAATTTTCGCGTTTCGATTCTACTCTTATGCACTGTATTTATTGTCCAACATGCTGAACCGTACAAAAATATTGGTCTCAGTATTACTTTAATATATTAGTTCTTTCACTTCTCTTTGGTATTCCTCTCTCCTTTAGTAGCGGATATAGCATTCCCGCACATTCTTTGAGAATCTTCCTATTATCTCCATCAGCTTGTCCACCAGTCTTCCTTCTTCGTCGAACACCACACCCAAGTATTTAAATTTACTCGCCTGCTTAAATCTAGTTCCCTCTATATTCACAACTATCTTTTCTCTCTCACTAGCTATTATCATTACTTCTATTTTCCCTTTGCTTATCTTCATGCCCAAAGAGTTCATCACATCATTCAACCTATTTACAGCTTCCTGAAGATCCTCAGTTCCTGATGGTATCACTGCCTCACCATCCTTGTATACCAATGTGTTTTCTCTATTCTCCCCTATGAATATTCCTTTAAGACAGCTGTCCAGGTACAGTGCGAAAAACAATGGTGACAACACACTGCCCTGAGTTTCGTACACGCTCTTTACACGCTCTTAATAGACGTTGGCAATTTCTCAGGAATGATGTACGTTGGGTCTTCTAATACTCTCCACAGTCTTCCCCTTTTTATCCTATCGAAAGCTTTTTCACTTCTCAGGAATATTCTCCTATAAGATGTTACTTCCATGTTGCATTTGTTTTCTTGTTCCATTGTGTTTTTCTCCCTCAGCATCTTCATATGGAGTATCAAGTCTAAAACCGTGTTGCCATTTTCAAATTTCATCTTCAACCTTCATCCTCAATCTTCTCAACAAGATCCTTTCGTATATCTTACTTGCCCCTATTTAAAGCACTATTTCTCTATAATTTCTACATCCTCTTCTATCTCCCTTTTTATGTATTGGACAGATTACTGTTTTCCTCAATTCTGTTGGAATTTTTACTTCTTCCCTTACCTTGTTGAATATTAATGTAACCACTTAGTTATTCCTTCCCCTGTCTCGAATAACTCGTTACTAAGTTCATCGTATCCTGCACTCTTCCCCTTCTTAAAATTTTAATTGCCTCTCTCTCCTCTTCTATCTGAATCAATCTGATTTCCTAGAATCCTTGTCTTTCTCTAGGGGGTGCTTTCACTATTTCCATCTCCACCTCCTCCTCCTCCTCCTGTACATTCAGCAACTTCTCAAAATACTCTCTCCATCTTTCCGCTACCTCTGTCTCCTCCGGAAGCAGTTCTCTCTCTTTATTCAAAACCACATGCGTTTCTGGTTCTTTACTTGCTTTAATGTTCTAGGCCAGCGGTTCCCAACCTTTTTTTTCCTTACGTACCCCTTCAAAATGTTTTTTATTTACGAGTACCCTCGTACACACACAAATCATATATATATATATATATATATATATATATATATATATATATATATATATATATATATATATATATATATATATATATATATATATATATAGGGATGGGAGGCAAGTATCTGGATCGGCCTTTTTTAAAGGTATCGATATTATAAAAAATTTTGGTATCGCTCCATCCGTAATATATATATATATATATATATATATATATATATATATATATATATATATATATATATATATATATATATATATATATATATATATATATATATATATATATATATATATAAACACATTACCTGGCTTATGAATTTATTATGATCAATGTCGATTCATCTTGAAATGCAAGGTTTCAAACACAGATGTTAATAAATTTCAATGTGATCCTTGAGATTGCTTCACGGAGCAGAGTTTTCTAAAATCGGGTTCAAATGACGACAAATATCAATCAAGTCGGGAACAGTGTGAAGCTTGTTACGGTATTTATTTTTTATATATGCATAAGATAAAAACGCTCTTTCGACAAGTTCTGTGCTCGTAAATGGCAATAAATATTTTATTGCTTTTTCACTATGTTCTTGGTACTCTTCTCTCACTGTTGCCCAAAACTCAAGGAGATTTCTTTTTTTGAATTCAGATTGTAGAGAGGAATCGGTTGAAAGTTCAATCAATTTTTCTTTTTCACAAACTGATAATTTTTCAGCCTGTTCAAAGAATAAATCGTTGAAAGGATTTGAAATCCAGTTATCTTCACTATTTCGCTTGGGAAAATACTGTCTGAATGACATTTTAATCCTTGTAAGTGAGCTATAATGCTATTTTTTAGTTCACTTAACATATTCAACTCATTCTCAGATAAGAAACTATGAAGTTTCTCGAAAACTTCACACTGGTCTTTAATAATACAACATTCCCAAAAGTCCAATTTTTTTTATCATACACTTCAATTTTGTCAGACAATTTAAAGATATTTATGGAACTGTTCTGTAATCCTAAGTTAAGTTTATTTATTTCCAAAAAAATATCCGACAAGTAGGCCAGCTTTTGAAGCCATTTACATTCATGGAATTTAGAGCCCAACTTAAAATGATGATCTTCAAAAAAAAACCTTAACTTCATGTCTCAATTCAAACAACCTTGTTAGCACCTTTCCTCTTGAAAGCCATCTTACTTCTGTGTGAAAAAGTAATGTGGTATGAATGCTGTCCATCTGTTCACACAAAGATTTAAATAGTCTGGAGTTTGTTGAACTGACTTTGATAAAATTAACAATTTTGACTGATTGGTCAAGCACCTCTTTCAATGAATCTGGCAGGCGTTTGATCGCTAGATTTTGTCTGTGAATACAGCAATGACTCCAAGTTACATGGGGAGCTATTTCTTTGATACGACCGCGTAAGCCTGTATAACAGCCAGACATTGATTTTCCACCATCTGTGCATACACCACAGCAATTAACCCAAGAAATATTTTTTTCGCAGAAATACTCGTAAATGGCATTAAATATATCCTCCCCTTTGCATCTTTCTGTGAGAGGATAGCACAGTAAAAGATTTTCTTCAGGTTTGTTGTCAGTCAAATATCGTGCAATAACAAGCAAAATTGACAGGCTGGAAACATCTGTGCTTTCGTCCACCTGTAATGAAAAGGACAGACCCTTTTTTATCCTTTTAATTACTGTATATTCTATATCCTCAGACATCTCCTTAATTCTCCGAGAGACTGTATTGTTTGAGAAGGGAATATTATTAACTTTTTTAGCATAGTCCTCACCAAACAAACACTGAGTAGCATCTTTAATGCAAGGATATATTAAGTTTTCAGCAATAGTATGATTTTTACCGCTTTTTGCAATACGATAACTTATTCTGTACGATGCTTCCACAGCGTTGTCATTGAGTTGGTTCGCAGACATAAGATACGAAGTTACACTGGAGACATTTGATAGTCTTTGGAAAAAGCTGACATCTTTTTGTTTGTAAATTGGATGCTTAGTTTCTAAATGACGCATTAGTAAAGATGGTTTCATGCTGCCATTCGACAATGTTTCTCCACAAATAACACAAAGCGGTTTTGGATTGTCCTCATCTCCCATAAATGAAAATCCGTATTTCAAGTAATCATCAGAAAATTTTCTATTCTTTAGAAGAAGCCTGATATTTTTCGTTTTATTAATGGCATTAATAAATCAGTCACTGCACACTAGTTTCCTTGC
>SEYY01020066.1:12500-17500 GCA_009176605.1 Armadillidium nasatum
TATATATATATATATATATATATATATATATATATATATATATATATATATTCTTCATCAGGAAACCCTATCATCTACCTATGAACAAAACTTTTAAAACAAAAACAATAAAAAAATAAAAGGAAATAACATATAGTAAAACACAAGGGAAAGTATTAAGACCAGCACCAAGCTTTCGATCTCTCACTCGGAAATCTTTATTCGATAGGAAGAGTGAAAAAAGAATAGTTATTCTCAAGAAGACTCAATACTGAAAAATTTTAGAAATTTCTCTTTGGTTTGAAAATAATATTTTTCCTGGTATAACCATATGTTTTTTCGCTCTCAGAATATTTTGGCTCCTAGACTACCACTCCCTTTCACACAACTCCGCCAAACATCTTTCATAACTATTGCCACTCCCTCTTTTGCTCTAACCCTCTTATTTATACCGGCGTATATCCCTCTGTACATCCCATATGGCATTATATATATATATATATATATATATATATATATATATATATATATATATATATATATATATATATATATATATATATATATGTATATATATGTGTGTGTGTGTGTGTGTGTGTGTGTGTGTGTGTGTGTGTGTGTGTGTGTGTGTGTGTGTGTGTGTGTGTGTGTGTGTGTGTGTGTGTGTGTGTGTGTGTGTGTGTGTGTGTGTGTGTGTGTGTGTGTGTGTGTGTGTGTGTGTGTGTGTGTGTGTGTGTGTGTGTGTGTGTGCATACACTGAAACAGGAGTAAAATTACGATTTGGTTATAAAATAGGGAACAAACATTTATTCAATACGATTTAGTGTGTAGACCATTTGAACGAGATTTTAAAAAATGGCGTCAATTTTTTACTCTAGGAAAATAAATTGGCAATGTTTTGGACGAGAGATAAAATTTTCCTAACCATAAAATATGGTTTTGAGGGAGCCCCGATTCCAACTTTCTCTTGGATTGAGGCTAAAAGATTAATAAACTGTCCTCTACTTTCAAACTCACTTGCCCCCCTGTCTTTGCGACGTGACGTTGGTGCACTAACTCTTTTCTTTAATTTAATCCAAATTAAATACATAAGAAAAGGAAAAACATCGTTGAGTCCATATGCACAACAACCGTCTTTGGCTGAAAATTAAGGACAGAGACAGTAGAAGGAAACAAAGTAGAGTTTCCTATCAGCATATTTAAGCATCTGAGTTTTAGTTGAAAACAAGAGATGAGGTTTACAAGAAGAGAGGTGGTGTTCGAAAAGTGAAAACTGGAGAAGAGACGGCGATATATATATATATATATATATATATATATATATATATATATATATATATATATATATAATATATATATATATATATATATATATATATATATATATATATATATATATATATATATATATATATATATATATATATATATATATATATATATATATGGTGACTTGACAAATCAAATTCTGACATGATCAGGCAATATTGTTATATATTTACATAATATAGTGCTATCTGGCAGCTGGTCGAGAGGGTTGAGTTCGACAGAGGACATTCTCTCCCAACTCATTCATCTCGCACTGGCTTACATTCTTACAAATTGCATTATTCGTGCTTCTTCATTATACAACTATATCATTTATGACAATTAACGTAATTTTATTTCGTCTAATAAAACAATATAAAACATCAAGTGTCAAACTTATACCATACTATTAAAGACGTTATATTGGTGATCAGTGAGTTGCCTTTTTTTTATCTTATCCAGCAGCCTTCCTTAAAAGCAGGCGAGGGCACCTCCATTTTCCTCCGTAGACGGCATTATCTATTTTGGACGGGTCTCCGTTTACGATACTTCATACTTTCTCCACGTGCACATTTTTCTGCATTATCGATTGTAACAACTGAAGATCACTTCCGACGACAATATTATATTGTCCTAGGCATTCTTTTTCTTCATCGTTTTATTTGTGTGTGTACATCCACAAGCAACTGCTATCGCAAGATGGATTTCGGAATTAAACGAAGCAACCGTGCTGTTCCACGCCGTTTTTTAAGCTTTCGAAGCCACTACTCCTATTTGAAGCCTGGTTCACAGCCACCAGCTCCGTGTCAACCATACGTCTTACTCTCCAAGTAAAATAATAATAACTAACATGAATAATAATAGTGATAATTATAATACTAATAATGAATTTTTTTATTTTTTCATAATTACAGTTTTTTTTTTTTTTTTTTTTTTTTTTTTTTTTTTTTTTTTTTTTTTTTTTTTTTTTTTTTTTTTTTTTTTTTTTTTTTTTTTTTTTTTTTTTTTTTTTTTTTTTTTTTTTTTTTTGTCATTATTTTTTATATATTACATTGTAACTTTTTTTTTTTTATCTGTGCCACATTTTTTTCCTCATTATTTCATCTTGTTAATTACTTTATGTTGTGCATTTGTTATTATTTTCTATTTCCCGATACTCAAGAAGGGAGATAAAAAAAAGAGTGTGGAAATTACAGAGGAATAGCGTTGTGGTAGGGGCGAGTAAAATATATGAAAGAATTCTGGAGAGAAGACAAAAAGCAGAAGTTGAAAACAAGATAGGAGATTCTCAATATGGCTTCAGTCTGGGAAAAGGAACGACAGACTTGATTTTTATATGAAAATACTGAGAGAGATCATAGAGGGGATCAAAAACATAAGTAACATTTACAGTCTTGGAGAAGGCATTCGACAGGAAAAACCGGAAGAGACTCTGGAGAGTATTGGAGGATCCAGTTTACGACATATCGGAGAAATTGATAATAGGTATAAAAAGTATGCACGAAGAACCAATAAGTATGATTAAAGGGGAGGAAGGAGAGAAGTAAGACAAAGGAATGTATTGTCTCCGCCACTCTTTTCGCTATATATAGATGCCTCTCTCAGGATAATATGTACAAGGGAAGAAAAAGAGCACATACTTGTTTACGAGAATGACGCAGCAGTAATAGAAAAATACAGGAAGTTCTGAAAAGATGGAACGAGGTGATGAATTCAATTGGTATAAACAAAGGAAGAACAGAAGTAATGTTGATAGCAAGGGAGAGAAATGAGATTGTGGTGAGTGTAGAAGAGACCAGACACGAACAGGAAAATAAATTTAAGTTATTGGGAGTGATCCTGGATGGAAGGGGCAGGTTGAACGAAGAACTGAAGGAGAGAATAGGGATATTCTCACAAGATGTAGGAATGATGTACCCACTGCTTAGAGGGAAAGAAATACCAACGGAAATAAAAGTATTGATATAAAAGACAATCATCTGCATGGATCGGAATGCTAGGCGATGAATAAACTGCAGAAGAGCTGGTTTGAGCAGCAGATATGAGGGTGCTCAAGGTTATTAGAGGAAAATAACTGAGAGACAGAGTGAGAAGCGAAGGGTGAGAGCGGAGTTGGTGTGGAACCAGTCTTGGAGTTTGTGGAGAAAATCAGTTGAGATAGTTAATGCCTGTGAGAAGAATGGAGGGGACGGAGAGGCTAAAGATGATTTTGGATTGGAGACAGGAGAGGAGAAGACCGGCAGGCAAACCAAGGAAGAGATGGTTATAGTTGATTGCAGACTCTGTGCGGAGAAGAGGAGCGACGATGGAAGAAGTAGAGGAGAATCGAACGTTTGAATGACAGAGAGATGTGGAGAAGATTTGCGATGAGTGGCACCTTTCAAGCCTGATCTAACAGGAAAGATAGTGAGAAAGGTGAGAGAATATATATATATATATATATATATATATATATATATATATATATATATATATATATATATATATATATATAATATCAGTGGCGGCTTTTGGGGGGAGGCAGGGGAGGCAGTGCCTCCGTTAGTATTTAATAAAAATATAACATTTTAATTCAAAAATTAGGTTAAGCAACTCAGATTTTAAAATTTAAAATTTTTTCATACAAGGCGTAAAATATAAATTTATTTCTCTCTCTCTCTCTCTCTCTCTCTATATATATATATATATATATATATATATATATATATATATATATATATATATATATATATATATATATATATATATATATATATATATATATATATATATTTAAAAGGTTTATGCATGTCGCGTTACCATAGAAACATATTGGAAGCCTCCTCGTTACCATGGTAACTGTGCTATTTATTTAAAATAAATGTTACCTATGTTTTTTCAGAACGAAGGCAATTGTTTTTTCCTTACCTTTTTATTTTTACAAAAAAATTTTAATGTTAATGGAATTTCATTTTACTTTTTTTTCATATGTTCTGTAAGGTGAACTCCTGTCATTCGAATGAAGTATTTTATTTGGCTTAAAATTAAAAAACCTAAAAAAAATACTCTATAAATAATGGAGAAATTATTTTTTCTACATTAAAAATTGCCTCACCATTTAAGATCGTACTGCGCATGCGTAAGCAACATCTTGAAAGAAATCTTTACTTTTTAATTAGTCTGACATAAATTGTAGTGGAGTGAACTGTTGTTAATCTGGTAATCTTAAAAAATATACAATTAAAATTAAAATTTAAAATAATGAAGTGCATTTAAAATTATAAAAGTCTATAAAGGACTAGCATTTTTTTGGTGAGAATTTCACCATTTGTACACTAAAAATGGGAATATTTAATATAAATTTTAACTATCGCAAATTCGTGATGCTTGTTATATATATATATATATATATATATATATATATATATATATATATATATATATATATATATATATATATATATATATATATATATATATATATATATATATATATATATATATATTGACTATTGTTGTGCCTCCTCACCTTCACAAGCCACGAGCCGCCACTGATATATATATATATATATATATATATATATATATATATATATATATATATATATATATATATATATATATATATATATATATATATATATATATATATATCTCCCGGTGGGCAAAGGCCAGAGGCCTACCAAAACCCACCGGAGTTGGGAAGGATCTATAATCATGGTCGATGGAGGCCG
>SEYY01020066.1:22500-25000 GCA_009176605.1 Armadillidium nasatum
TTTTGGTGGTACAAATACGTTCTTTGAATACATTATTAAATTTATACATAATTAAAATCTATCATTATTAAAATGAGATTTTTTTGTCAAGAAGCAAACAATGAATACTTCAATTTTTTTTAAGTCGTAATCTTAACCTTATCTTAAAAATGGTAACAAAAATAGCAATAAAAAGGAATACTAACAATAATAACAATAAAAATAATGTAAAAAAATAAAAAAAATTAATAACAAAAAAAAAAAAAAAAAAAAAAAAAAAAAAAAAAAAAAAAAAAAAAAAAAAAAAAAAAAAAAAAAAAAAAAAAAAAAAAAAAAAAAAAAAAAAAAAAAAAAAAAAAAAAAAAAAAAAAAAAAAAAAAAAAAAAAAAAAAAAAAAAAAAAAAAAAAAAAAAAAAAAAAAAAAAAAAAAAAAAAAAAAAAAAAAAAAAAAAAAAAAAAAAAAAAAAAAAACAAAAATAAAAAAATAAAAAAAAAAAAATAATAAATAATAATATAATAATAATAATAATAATAATAATAATAATAATAATAATAATAATAATAATAATGTTAATGATAATAATGATAATAATAATACAAAAATATAAAGATACAAAATGTAGAACCACGTACATGTACACATAATTACTTACGGGCATTTTTTTTTTACATGAACACAATAGAAAAAGATCAGATCCTTTCTCGATATCTATCAGGAGAGGTGAAAGCCACACTTTTATTTCAAGGCTAAATGCCAAGGTGCTCCAAAACAAGGCGTTTAAACCATCAATTTAATTTCAATTTTAAACTATCTGTATTGGATAATTATCGAGTTATCGATAATTTTAAAATGCATGTTTTTTTTTTTTTTATTTATATATATATATATATATATATATATATATATATATATAATATATATATATATATATATATATATATATATATATATATATATATATATATATATATATATATATATATATATATATATATATATATATATAATATATATATATATATATATATATATATATATATATATATATATATATATATATATATATATATATATATATATATATATATATATATATATATATATATATATATCATCATCATCATCATCATCATCATCATCACTGTCCAAACCGGTATGCTGGTGCCTGTCGGGTGTACTCCTCCAAAATCTTCTCCACGTATTTCTGTCCTCAAATATTCGGTTGTCTTTCACCTCTTCCAGTGTCATGCTCCTTCGTTGTATGGTTTCTTCTACCGTCTCCATCCATCTCTTCCTTGGTCATCCTTCCGGTCTCCTTCCTTCTGTTTTCCATCCCAGCATCTCTCTCAGTCTCTCTCCCTCCCCCATTCTCTTTACGGGACCAAACCATCTCAGCTGATTTCTTTCTACGCATTCCAAAATTGATTCCAACCAAAGTTCCTTTCTCACCAGTTCACTCCTTATCCTATCTCTCAGTGATACTCCCCTGATGACTCTGAGTACTATATATATATATATATATATATATATATATATATATATATATATATATATATATATATATATATATATATATATATATATATATATATATATATATATATATATATATATATATATATATATATATATATATATATACATGTTCGATACTATCGAACAATTTTCAATGATATTTTTTTTTTGTCAATATTTCGATATATAGATATTTTGTATATCGGATTTCCTAATTTGAACTTTTAAATACATTCGCTGAGCAGAACATGATTTCTATATTCGTCTACTGAGAAAATGTTATCTAAACCTTAGGAAATAATTTTAAAGGAAGTTAAAAAGTAAAATAAAAATAGAAATTAGGTTCCGTTAATGGTTCGTTAAAAAGACATTAAATTCGTTGAGTAACTTTAACAATTTAACGTTCTAATGCCCTTCACTGCATATATATATATATATATATATATATATATATATATATATATATATATATATATATATATATATATATATATATATATATATATATATATATATATATATCCTACCCATCAAAATTATTACACCACTGAGCAAAAGGTACTTAAAAATATGAAAGAATACAGAATATGCTTAATATGGTTCGTATATATCGAGAGACACAACACAATATACACATGTGGATAAAAAAGGGGTGTGGGGAACCTCCCTACAAAAATTATACATGAGGACATAGGTGCATGGTGCAAAAGAGGCCAAATGGTCCGCAGGATGTGTTGATGGTGCCTAATTATAGTGTATGACCACCTCTCGACGTAATGACGATGTGGCACCGTCGTTCCTGAGGGATCACGTCCCACAGGTCGACCAGGGCCTACCGAAGGTCATTCAGGGTCGTTTGGGGTGAGTTGACCTAACGAAATGCTCTTTACAAAATCTCTAACTCGTGCTCGATGGGATTTAGGTCCGGACTGCAGACGGGCCACCGGAACGTGTCGAGTTAAGCCTTGAGCGGGTACTTGTACACCCCTGGCAGCGCGAGGTAGA
>SEYY01020066.1:30000-37500 GCA_009176605.1 Armadillidium nasatum
TATATATATATATATATATATATATATATATATATATATATAGAGATAGAGTTTATGAAAATACTTTTCCATTTTAATTTATTCCCAAAGTTCTAAGTGGAAAAAAGTATTAATTAACGAGTGTCTCACTAACATTTTCAGACCCACTTTTCATTTTCCTACTGTACTCAAGCAAAAAATATATTTAAACTTACGTATATAGGATCGCTCACATCTCAACTTAATAGAATTATTTTTACTTTAATTGAAGCTACATTCCCGCAAGGCCAGTTCATTTTTATAAATTATAACTCCCTCATAAATTATAGTTTCTTTATACACAAGGAATCTCACCCAATGCTTCTCATTTATTTATTTAAGTGTTGAAATATATTATATATTTTAGAAATGCAAAAATTATGAAAGCACTTAAAATGTAAAAGTTTTTTTAAACAGTTCGCTTTCGGAGTTCACATCTGTCCCTTCATCTTTCAGGCAAGAATTTAAAATTCAGTGTTAAAAATCACTCAAAAAAGATTGATTAAATCATTCAAACAACATAAAACACATATTAAACAGTATTTTTTTAAAATTACATCGTTATTAAAATTATCTTTTTCTTCTTTCATTCTTTATCCCTTCCCAAGAAGGATTTTCATCCTGTCAGTGGGAACAGCATCTTTCCCCTTCTATTCTCACAAATTCCTCTTTTAGAGCTCTCTTAAAGATCATGTTTTTGGCTTTAGTTTTACTGCTACTTCTTAAGCTTTGTTTAAATTCCCAGGTACGGTGTCCATTCTTTTAATAAGACTATCATCAATATTCAATCTAATATCCAAGTACTTCTCCAGAAGATCATACTTCTCGTAGCTATGATTGTACTGGTGTTGGAGTTTTTGCATGCAGTCAGCAGTATAACAATGGAGACTTGTCATTGCTGCACAAATGAGCTTCTAGTATTAAATGAGGAATATCGTAAATTACGAATGAAGACTGTAATACAAAAAATCATTGATTTGATAGAAGATATTATAGATTTCATACATTGAATTAAGAATGCAGGAGGGTTATTCAGTAGCTGATATTTAATTCGACATGATGATAGTTAAGAAAGATAAATACATAACCAAATAAATATATTAACCTTGGGTCATGTTTCAAGCGAAATCTTTCAAAAGAGATAGGTAGTAGAAAAGAGAATTAGAAAAAGAGGGATATTAAGTTTTATAAAGAATACACGAGTATTTATGAGGAGAATAGAGTCTTCTCAACAGAAAATTGATATTTTACAATAGAGATTGCGCATAGGAAGTATACAAGACTTCCTCGGTTACGACTCTGAAAGAGAATTGAAAAACAAAGTGGCTATAAAAGAATAGTATACAGAAGAGGCAGAAGACCTAATGAAAAAGATTAAGAGAATAATACAAACAGAAAGTCTAATAATAAGAGAAACATAAAGCATCTTAATAAACTCTTCGGAATAAAAAATAAAGAACACTATTCGTATTTAAATTATTTAGGTAACTTAAAGAGAACGATCATCAAGAAGTCCTGGAATTAGCATTATCAGACTGAAAGAATCCTGGTATTAAAATAGAAGAATTTCTTTGAACGAATATTTTTATAAATATATTACTCGTAGACATATTAAAGAACAATTAAAGAACTTTAGAACTGTCGCAGCTGTTGCTTACCTTATTCGTCTTGTAACAAACAGTATAATTTCGAGAGCTAATTACCCATGATTTTGACTCTCCTTTCATGATCTGTTGTCACCTATATACATTTATATACCTAACTAAACCAGAAATATATTATAGAACCTTATTTATTGTTTAAATCCAAATTGTGTGATTTTATTCATTATGTGATAAAAGATCTGATGTGATAATTTTGCGGTTCCTCAACCAAATTAGTTCAGATGCCACTTTATTTCTCTTTTTATAATTATTAATTTTTGAAAAGAAATAAATTAAAATTTTTTTGTTCCTTTTTACCAGTAGAGTACATGTAAGATTGAACATAGCGGTTAAGTCTGGGGTCAGAGAGTTAGACAGAAAAAGGACGAGACTATGTAGAAAGGCGTGTTGAGCGAGACGTACTCGATAGAGGAGGTGTGGGACTTGAAAGCTCAGAAGAGCAGTCAGTGTCCGTTGTATGAGTGATTGTAAAGGGGGAGTGACGCAATAATTCGAATGGCTGAAAGAGACTGGAGAGACTTAGTTAGAGTTGATAAGAAGAATAAACATTAAATTCCACCTTTTCGAGGGGATCTGTATATTTGGATTCACCCCAGATGTATGTGGCATATTTCATACAGGGAATAATAGCACTCCTAAAAAGAGCAAGCAACTGGGGTAGGCATGACGAAATTCAGAACTCTCCACAGGACACCCAACCTGCTAGAATCTTGCTCAGAGAGAGAAATAATGTGATCCTTCCCGAAAAGATTACGTAAAAAACGAAAATATTAAAGACAGACAAAGGCTCGAGTTGTGTGTTTTCGAAGATGTCATAATTGTGTGGAAGGTTGTGTTTAGTAGAGAAATGGAGGAACTTAGTTTTTGAGGCACTGAAATACGAGAAAAATCATAGGTTATTTGCTCCAAGGCCACCTTCCTAGCGTCAATAAGAGCGACGTAATGTAGGGTGGAGTCATTAGCATAAAAATAGATAAATGATGAAAAAGAAAGAAAGAATGTCATTAACGATAAGTAGGAAGTAGGAGTTGAGGGTAGGACAGATCCTTGAAGAAAATCACTATTTGCAAATTTAAACTAAGAACGGAGTCTGCCTATAATAGCTGCTGTAGAACCACTGGAAATAAAATCACAGAGAAGGGTTACAAAAGGGTTACAGAGGAAAGTTTACAAAATTAAAACTATGTGCCAGACTCTAACGAATGCTTACGATATGTCACACCACAGCGAAAGATTCACCGAAATGAAAAAGAGCGGAGCACAAAGAGTCAGAGAGAAAGGAAAGAAGATCACCAGTGGAGTGTTCTTAATGGAAAAAATATTGACGATCAAAGATAAAATTAAAAGAATTGAAATGCTTATAAATATTTCTCTTAAAGATTGATTCAAAAACATTAAAAAGAACGGAGGTTAAAGAATTAGGACGATAGTTAGAGGGTTGATATTGGTCCCCTTTCTTGGGCACAGGATGAACGGCCGAGGTAGAAAGACAGACGAAATAGTTTACCTTGGCAGGATATAAGCTCAGAAGCTTAATTAAGTTTTTGAGAACCGCAGGAATGATACCATCAGGACCGTACTACTTCTTGGGATTAAATGCAGAGAGAGTAAAAATAACGTCTTTAGAATAAATTCGGAATAAATGAGTTGGAGGGGGCTGAAGAAGGAGGTGTAGATCCGGAAGAGTCTAAGGCAAAAGTAGTAAAAGGTTGAGTAAAGAGTTCAGCTTTAATATATATATATATATATATATATATATATATATATATATATATATATATATATATATATATATATATATATATATATATATATATATATATATATATATATATATATATATATATATATATATATATATATATATATATATATATATATAATTATATATATATATATATATATATATATATATATATTATATATATATATATATATATATATATATATATATATATATATATATATATATATATATATATATAAATATATATATATATAAAATACACGGTGGTCCAAAAAAAAAAAAAAAAAAAAAAAAAACATTGCCTTTTAATATTATCATTAACTCGATAATTATTCAACGTAGATTGTTCAAAATTAGATAAGAGCATAATTGATGGTTTATTTATATTTCAGAAAATTTTAAAAATTCTGCCTTTATTTGTTGATTTTTGATGATTTTTTTTTTCAAGCTATATAAAAAGCTTAATTTCTATTGTTTTATTTCAGAAATTAGATCCTTGAGATAGCGCCTTTTACCGAAGAAGATAAAATATTTCAAGGAAAATTATCCTTCTCATCAGGTGCGATAAGATTGGTCTTAACCTTTCTTTTAATCTTATCGCACCTGATGAGAAGAGTAGTTTTCCTTCAAATATATAGTGCGTTTTAAATTTTAATTCCTATTTCTGCTATTACCGGTCTTAACACTTAGTTGATTCCCCATAATTTTAACTTTTTATTATTTTTATTGTTTTATTTTGTGATTTTGTAATTATTATTATTATTATTATTATTATTATTATTATTATTATTATTATTATTATTATTATATATTATATATATATATATATATATATATATATATATATATATATATATATATATATATATATATATATATATATATATATATTATATATGGTGCAGCGATATGAATAATATATTAAATGAAATAATACTTAAATCGAAAGGAAATCGATATGTTTCAACAGTAATAATAATAAGAACGATAGAAAATTACATATATTTATTATGAAAGGGAAACAAACAGACTTTTACTTTTAATTTCAAAGACATTTGTGATGAAATATTCAATGATAAAAATAAAAACAACCAAATAAATATTACGCTAACACTGAATCTAAAATACGTACTTCTGGTGTTGCATTTTACAGAAGATGACGCTTAGGCCATCTACGGAGCTCAACGATCTGCTATTGCACCAACGACTTCTAATCCAAAATTAATACAAATACTAGGATTATTAAGCTTCAGAAATTTCTGTACATCACAACGATCAATTACATTTATTTCGCTATCGAGAATATATCAATAACATTTAATTCGCTATCGAGAATTTATTTCAAAAGTATATGACGGGCACAAATGACAACAAGATCTGTCTAAAATTATAAAATTATGACCAGATCAAGACAACGTGCATCATATAGCAAAGATCAAAAAGGAATTTTTATCTACAAAACGCGATGCTTCCTGGTTTCTTTTTTCGTGGAAACTGAAGTTCCCCATATATATATATATTATATATATATATATATATATATATATATATATATATATATATATATATATATATATATATATATATATATATATATATATATATATATATATATAATATATATATAGTATATATATATATAATATATATATATATATATATATATATATATAATATAAAATATATATATATAATATATATAATATAATATATATGTACTAAAAAAAAAAATCAAATAAGAATTACAAAAAAAAAAAAAAAAAAAAAAAAAAAAATTATTTAAATATAAAAATTAAATAATATTTAAAAGGTGCTATTTACAAGGTATTTACATTATAAGTGGGAAATAGAGTAAAAAAGTATGTATTGAAAACACTGAAATTTCTATTATTTAAAAAAAGAAAGTATTCTAAAATAAATTTAAAATAGCAACTAAAATAATATAAAATTATCAATTTACTATTTTGTTTTACAAATATTTTAAAGTTTTTCGTCGTAAAATTAAATAGAAAAAGGAAGAAAAAAGAAATTATTGATGTCAAACTTATTTAGACAAATTAAATCAAACGTAAAAAATGAATAAAAAAATAAATAGAAATATATATATATTATATATATATATATAATATATATAATATATATATATATATATATATATATATATATATATATATATATATATATATATATATATATATATATATATATATATATATATATATATATATATATATATATATATATATATATACAGAAAAGTTGTTCAAGGTTGACAGAGACTTTTCCTCTTGCTAGAAAGACAGACATGCCCCACACTAGTTCATCTTCTCAAAAAAAAATTTTTTCCTTGAGGATTCACACACCGCAGCCATCATTATAACAAGTCCCTGATGTCCCTTAGGGTTGAAGGAAGTTGACTGCTATCGTAACCACTGCAGGACATTGTATTGCAGGGCTGCATTGATTTCGAAGGGCTTACCTCCTGGATACTCATTCAGAGGACCAAAACCAAGTGGAAATCACTGGTACCTAAATTTGGACTCAAATGGGTGTGCAAATTGGCAAAAGTTTTCACTGTCATGTTTGTCAAGTTGGACTAGGCATTGTTATGATGAAGAATGAATGACATGACCTGAAAGTTTTCCTGGTCTTTTAGTGCAAATATCATCTCGGAATAGACCTTTGAGCAATAAATATGAAATAATACTGTGTAGTAATTGCGACCTCCTCTTCCAAAATAAAACACATAAATGACACTTTGCATGTCTTTCTTAGAAGACGGATCTCAAATCCTTAAGGCTGGCTGCTGCACTTTTTCCTTTGCAGTCTGCGGAGAGGTTTTATAACGTCATTTAATGCTGCTTCGTTTGCTTTCGGGAGTAAAGTAATGCAACCATATTCCAGTATATTTTATGACTGATTGGAAAAATCAGTTCCCCTCATTACGTTACGGCCTTAAAAGATGATCAAAGAGAGTTTTACTTGTGTAGCTCTGATCAAACGTCAACTATTGGGCTACTCAACTTGCATTTACTTTGTAGAATTGTTGGTGTTCTCGGATGATTGTTTTCATTCTGCAAACTCTGATATGCACTTCAGCCGCCTTTATCTTTCGGTTAACTAGGATTGCTTTCTCAATTTTCTGGTGTGATACCTGTCAGAGAGCGTGTCTATGCGGAACATTAGACACTATGTTTCAACCTCCACCAAAGTGCTGACAATATTCGAACATTCTTTCTTGACGATATTTAAAATCTTCCCAAAATTTCAGCCAGGTTTCACTTTCACTCTCACGAGAAATTTGATTGTGCACCGTTGTTCTATATCTAAAAGCCATGTTTGTGAACACTAATGCAAATGTAGCAACATGTGTCCCGCCAGACGCTCGATTCTAACTTTGAATTCAGGAGCAATGAGCAGAAGCTGAAATGTTCTCACTTTCATTACTTTGCTTTTATGCACAAATGTCTCCATCACACTTGAACGACCATTATATATATATATATATATATATATATATATATATATATATATATATATATATATATATATATATATATATATATATATATATATATATATATATATATATATATATAGTTATATATATCATATTTATTATAGTGAATGTTAGCATTTAAATCATTGGAATAGTAAATGAATAAGTAAATAATTGGAAAAATAAATAAATCTATAAAGTATATAAAATAATAATAATAATAATAATAATAATAATAATAATAATAATAATAATAATAATAAATAATAATAATAATAATAATAAGCCAAGAGTAAAAAGTAAAAAAATTGGTCGGCAGGAGGAAATAAAAGGAGTGTCACTTTCTCTTTAGATTTCTTCATCACTAATTTTCTCTCTCTTTATATTTATAAAGTATTGGAAAAAAAGAGAGAGAGAGAGAGAGAGAGAGAGAGAGAGAGAGAGAGAGAGAGAGAGAGAGAGAGAGAGAGAGAGAGAGAGAGAGAGAGAGGGAGAGGGAGAGGGAGAGAGTATAAATTTCTATATTTCTAGTGCTAATTTTACCTGGGATCCCGTTGGCTAGAGGGGACAAA
>SEYY01020066.1:42500-57500 GCA_009176605.1 Armadillidium nasatum
TAACTAACTTTCATAGTGAAAGGAGTAATGAAGGGTGGAGTCATCGGCATAGGAGTGGATAGGAGATGAGGTAACAGAGAGAAGCCATTAATGAAGAGTTGGGGATATGACAGATCCTTGAGGACCACCACTATTAAGAGGTTTAAAAGATAAACGATGGTCGTTTACAACAGCAACTAAAGAACGACCGGAAAGGAAATCAGAGAGAACACCACAGAGTAAAGATAGATTCCGAAAGAGGGAAGTTTGGATATCAAAACTTTGTCCCAAACTCTTTCGGAAGCTTTTGATAGGATAGCAAAAGATTCACCTCAATGCTGAGAGAAGGGAAAGAAGATCACCAGTAGAGCTTTCTTTTACGAAGGTCATATTGGCGATCATAGATAAGATTAGAAGAATTGAGATGTTTCCAAATCTTCCTGTTAAGGATAGATCCGAAAACTTTAGAGACAACGGAGGTCAAAGAAATGGGATAGATGTTGGAGGGTTGAGAGGGATTCCTTTTCTTCGGCACAGGCTGAATCAGCGCACGTTTCCAGCAAGAAGGAAGGTTGAAGTAGAGAGGCAAAGATGAAACATTTAACAAGGCAGGGTGTAAGCTCGGAACCATACACACACACACACACACATATATATATATATATATATATATATATATATATATATATATATATATATATATATATATATATATATATATATATATATATATATATATATATATATATATATATATATATATATATATATATATATATATATATATATATATATATATATATATATATATATATATATATATATATATATATATATATATATATATATATATATATATATATAATATATATTAATAAACGCCTCCCGTTTAATCACAGTTTACTTTATAAGTAGTGGAATATATATAGGGTGGTTAAATTGTATGGGCCGATGTTGAATGTGAACCACACCTAAACGTCAAGTTTTTTACTGCATTTCATTTGACTTTTTTCAATTTCAGACTTACTCAATTTGAACCATGGAAAGATACACAATGGAGCAACGTGTTAAAGTTATTCAGGCTTATTATGAAAATGGGCGTTCAAATCAAACTGCATATCGTGCACTTCGTGAATTTTTTGGTCAATTTAATCGTCCAAATGTGCGTACAATCGGAAAAATCGTGAAAAAATTTGAGCAAACCGGGTCTGTAGGAGATTTGAAAAGACCAGTGCATGCTCGTACAGCTCGTACTGCAGAAAATATTGCTGCTGTTCGCGATAGTGTGGCTGAGGAGCCATCCACTTCAACTCGTCGTCGTGCCCAACAATTGCACCTCTCACGCTCGTCGTTGATGAACATTATGCATAAAGACTTGCATTTAAACGCTTACAAGTTGCAATTGACTCAAGAACTAAAGCCTCTTGACCATACAAAACGTCGTCAATGGTCAGAATGGTGGCAAGAAATGGCAACAGTGGATGATCAATTTTCGAGGAAAATCATCTTCAGTGATGAGGCACATTTTCACCTCAGTGGATTCGTCAATAAGCAGAATTGCCGCATTTGGGCGGATGCTAATCCAAGAGTGATTGTCGAAAAACCAATGCACCCACAAAGAGTGACTGTTTGGTGTGGTTTATGGGCTGGCGGCATCATAGGGCCGTATTTTTTCCAAAATGAGGACGGTCAGGCAGTTACTGTGAATGGTGTTCGCTATCGTGAGATGATAACGAACTTTTTATGGCACGAATTGGAAGGTATGGATGTGGACGATATGTGGTTTCAACAGGACGGTGCCACTTGCCACACAGCTAACGAAACAATGGCTATTTTGCGCGACAAATTCAATGGCCGTGTTATCTCACGTGGTGGCGATGTCAATTGGCCGCCAAGATCATGTGATTTGACACCGTTGGACTTCTTTCTTTGGGGTTATTTGAAAGAAAAGGTGTACGTCGATAAGCCAGCAACAATTCAAGAGCTAAAGGATAAGATAATTCGGCACATTAACGGCATAGAACCCCAATTATGCCTCAGCGTCATCGAAAATTTGGACCATCGGATGGAGGTGTGCCGCCGAGGTCGCGGCGGCCATTTGGCCGATATTTTGTTCCATACATAATTGAACCATACCATATTATCATAATAAAAAGAAATGACAATAAATTCCTAATTAATTTGTGTTTTATTCAAAATCAACATCGGCCCTTAAAATTTAACCACCCTTTATATATATATATATATATATATATATATATATATATATATATATATATATATATATAATATATATATATATATATATATATATATATATATATATATATATATATATATATTATATAATACATATTATAGGGGGAGGACGTAGTGCCGTCCGAAGCGATGAAAGTACCCCCCACTGAGCTTAACCGCGGAGTGATAGGGTGGGCTAGACCTTCCCCTTTCACTCCGTTGCCCTTTAGTTCGCTCCTTTTCGCGATTCACCTTCTCAGAGGGTCTCTAGTGTACCCTCGTCCCACATGGGAGTGTCTATGCTCCCAATTCTTTCCCCAACTCCCTTCTCACGTTCCTACATATTTACAAGCGCTTACTCCTACATTACCTTTAATATAACAAAAGAAAAATGGTGAAACGTAGGAATGCCTCGGAGATGCTACGAGGGGCGGCATCCAAAGAATGCCCCTCATCCACTCCTTCCCCATTACCACTTAGGAGTTGGTGGCCTCCGGTGATGGGGTTGGTGCCACCAAGACCTGTATGCCGCTTGCCCTGGTGCACGATCTTCTTTTTGCATAAACTTCTGTAACATTCGCCGTCTCTTTACTAATTTCCACTTTGTCGAACACCACCTCTCTTCTTCTAGACCTCATCTCTAATTCTTAACCGAAACTCAGGTGTCTGAGTGCTCTGACAACAAGCCCTACTCTGCTTCCTCCTACTGTCTCTATCCTCAATTTTCAGCCAAAGGCGGATGTTGCGCTTATATGCGCAACGATGTTGTCTGTTCTCGTGTTTCTAATTTGGAGTCTTCTGAATTCTCTACTTTATGGCTTAAACTTTCTTGCAACTCTACAACTAAATTTATCTGTTCTGTCTACTTATCTCCTAACTCTACAGACTATCCAAAATTCTTCGACTATCTTAACTCCAAAATAGAACACATTCTTTCTTCTTCTCCTTTCTCCGAAATCATCATATTGGGTGATTTCAATGTTCACCACCGCCAATGGCTTTCATCTAGTTCTCACGATCCAGCTGGTGAACTCGCCTTCCAATTTTCTATCCAAAACAACCTTGAGCAGTTGGTGCATCTCCCTACCAGTATCCCTGATCGCCTTGGTGATGAACCCAACATGCTTGATCTTTTCCTAACTTCTTATCCTTCTCCTTACACTGTTAAACTCTTTCCTCCTCTGGGTTCATCCGATCACCTTCTTATCTCTGTATCTTGTCCTGTCTCTTCAAGTCTTCCGCAAGAACGGCCCCCGCCTTCGGCGAGGAGACGTTTCTGGCATTTCGGTGCCACTAACTGGTCTGACTTGCGGTTGTACTTCTCTGATTTTCCATGGAATGATTACTGTTTCCGTGGGAGGGTCCTCTGAGTGTGCTGAGCGCATAACCGAGGTGATTCTCTCTGGCATGGAGGCGTACATTCCATATTCTTTCCCTTTCTACTAAACCTAACAAACCTTGGTTTAACTCTGCTTGTTCTCGTGCTATCCGCCGCAGGGATGCTGCCTTCAGGGATTACCGTCGTCTTCAAACTCCAGAAACTCATGCAACTTATATTTCATCCCGGAATCGTGCAAAATCTATTCTCCGTAATACTAAAAACTCCTTTCTCCGCTTAAAATGCAACAATCTTTCTGGCTCTACATCCTCGCGCCCTTTCTGGCATTTTGCAAAAAATGTCAACTCTAACTTTGCTTCTTCCTCTTTCCCTCCTTTAGTATCTTCTGACGGTACAACTGCCGTTTTGCCTTCCTCTAAAGCTGAACTCTTCGCTCAAACTTTTGCTTCTAATTCAACCTTAGACGATTCCGGAGCTGTTCCTTCTCCTTCAACCCCCTCCAACTCGTTTATGCCTAAAATTATAATTTCTTCTAAAGACGTTATTTCTGCTCTCTCTGAGCTTAACACTAAGAAGGCGTACGGTCCTGACGGTATCCCTCCTGTGGTTCTCAAAACTTGTGCTTCCGAGCTTGCACCCTGCCTTGGTAAACTTTTTCGTCTATGTCTTTCTACTTCAACCTTCCCTTCTTGCTGGAAACGTGCGCTCATTCAGCCTGTGCCGAAGAAGGGGGACCCCTCTCAACCCTCTAACTATCGTCCCATTTCTTTAACCTCCGTTCTTTCTAAAGTTTTTAAATCTATCCTTAACAGGAAGATTTGGAAACATCTCAATTCTTCTAATCTTATCTCTGATCGCCAGTATGGCTTTCGTAAGAAACGCTCTACTGGTGATCTCCTTTCCCTTCTCTCTGACTCTTGGTCCTCCGCTCTTCGGCATTTCGGTGAATCTTTTGCTGTTGCGCTAGACATATCGAAAGCTTTCGATAGAGTCTGGCACAAAGCTTTGATTTCCAAACTTCCCTCTTTCGGAATCTATCCTTCTCTCTGTGACCTTCTCTCTAATTTCCTTTCCGGTCGTTCTATAGCAGCAGTTGTAGACGGCCACCGCTCTTCCTTTAAATCTATTAATAGTGGTGTTCCTCAAGGATCTGTCCTATCCCCAACACTTTTTCTACTATTTCATTAATGATCCTTCTCTCTGTTACTTCATCTCCTATCCACTCCTATGCTGATGACTCCACCCTTCATTACTCTTTTCAATTTGAAAGGCGCCCCTCTCAACAACAGTTACTAGACGCAAGGAGGGTTGCCTTGGAGCAGCTGACCTCTGATCTATCTCTCATTTCAAATTGGGGCAGAGAAAACATGGTTGTTTTCAATGCCTCCAAAAACTCAATTCCTCCATCTCTCTACTCGACACAATCTTCCACACAACTATGATATCTTCTTCGAAAACACTCAACTCAAACCTTCATCTGTTCTTAATATTCTCGGTGTTTCCTTTTCTCGTGATCTTTCTTGGAAAGATCACATTACCTCTCTTTCTAAACAAGCTTCTAAGAGGTTGGGTGTTCTGAGGCGCCTTCAGTATTTCTTCACTTCACCCCAGTTGCTTGCTCTGTATAGGGGTGTTGTTCGCCCCTGTATGGAGTATGCTTCGCACATCTGGGGTGGTTCCACACATACAGCTCTCCTAGAGAAGGTGGAGTCTAGGGCAATTTCGTCTCATCAACTCTCCTGCTCTTACTAACTCTCTTCAATCTCTTTCTGCCCGTCGAATTGTTGCGTCACTCTCTCTTTACTATCGCTATTACAATGGACACTGCTCTTCTGAACTCTCTCGTCGCATACCTCCTCCACTGATAAGGGCTCGTGCGACTCGACTTTCTACACAGTCTCATCCTTTCTCTGTCCAACTCTCTGACCCCAGACTTAACCGCTATGCTCTGTCCTACATGTACTCTACTGGTAAAGTCTGGAACACACTCCCTTCTTCTATTTTTCCAACTTCCTATGACTTACACACCTTCAAACGTCGTGTATCAGGTCATGTCGGCCTTTAGTTTGACCAGGCTTCCGTTTTCTCCCAACTCCGGTGGAATTTTAGTAGGCCTCTGGCCTTTGCCCACCGGAGGTGATATATAAAATATATATATATATATATATATATATATATATATATATATATATATATATATATATATATATATATATATATATATATATATATATATATATATATATATATATATATATATATATATATATATATATATTGGTGAAAGTTTTTTCGTTTCATCCATCTTTGTGTGGTAGCGCAAAAATTCTTGATCTTTTTTTTTCCTTTTTATTTATTCTTTCATTTATGTACAGTTATCGTACAATTTGAACTATGTTTAGTTTTCTCTTTTCTTTATTCTTCATGTATTAATTACTTATTATTAAATCATCAATATTTGAGATTATTTTTCTTACATTTTTAAATAAATATAATATTTTTAAACAAATATATTGATAATCATCAAAGAAATCTACATATGACAGTGTAGTATTTTTGAGGTATTCAAAGATTTTATATAATAGAATAATCTTAAATATATTAACTTTATTTTTCTATATTGAAAACCTTATTCAAATTATAGATTAATCCTTATTTCAAAATGGGTTTGGTCATGTCTCATTTTTCTCCCTCTCCTTTTATAGGTTGAACGTTGATGGTAACATTTAGATATTTGAATGTCTGTGCTTGTTTATTTTTATATAAGGTTCATTTCCTAATTGTAGAAAACCTCAGTGAACTTGTAAAGTGGATGTGTAGTAGGATGTTAAATAACAATACTTAAAAACCATTTAAAATCATTAATGACATTTTTATTTAAATTTCCAGTGGTATAAATGAAACCTTGAATTCAAAATTTTACTGTATGAGTTCCCACACAAATGGTTCCTTATGTTAATTAACTAAACAATATTTCCTCAATGTTATATAGTTAGTATAAGACTTCAAGAGTTTAATTTAAAGATTATTTGGATGTATATTTTTATTATTTTTATAATATTATTCTTTGAATATATATTATTATTATTCGAAGATAATAATGAAACACAAAAGTTTATGAAGTTAAGGCGATACACAGTCAATTACTTTTCCGTTGAGGTGTACGGGTATAAGAGCCCTTCCCCCATTTGAGTGCATCTCTTCCAGTTGAACACTTCCAGTGACATGTCATATTAATTAGGAAGAGCTCCCCTCCCCCGCCTTCATTTACATTCCCCATTTCAATAATTGCAACACAGTATCAGCTGATAATAGCTCTGTTTTTATAAATCATCATTTATAATTATTATGATGAACTCAATTTTTAAGTTTAACTTTTAATAGTTGGTGGCATAAATTTAAGCATTCTTTATCTTTCAATATTCATTGACTCTTTCCTAAGGAATATTTTTACAGTGACAAGTATCATTAGTTTTAAGGGAGGAACATCCCTTTTTTAATCCCTTTTCCTCTTTACAATAATACTGGGGACCGTCAGTGATGGTGGAAGTGATCTGACTCAATTTATATTGTGGTATTTTCAATATACTATTGCACCCTAACATATGAAAGTAATTTCATTTTATATTATAGTATTTTCAATATACTATAGTAAATTAATTTATATCAAAGTGATTCAATATTTATATTATTGTATTTCAGTATACTATAATAACCTAACCTTTATCAAAGTGACTTAATATTTATATAATGATGTTTTTATATTTATACTATCGTGACTCAAAGAATCCTTAATGATGGTTTATCCTTTATTATTGATAAACTTAACTTAATGACATTTTATTTACAAATGATTTTAATTTATGGATAAAGGATTTTGTCACATATCATTTAAATGAAACTAAATCAATACAAACCTTTTAATTAATATAAAAAGATTTGATACCATTGGATGTTAGTAAGTAAACTGATACTACATTAGGTTAGCAATCATTTTTTTTTTCCCTTTACATGATTGCTATTATTAGCATATTATTATTGCTTTGGCATATTACTCATTACCATCTGACAAATATTATTAATTTTTCTTATTTATAAAAGACAAGAATTCTAATTTATGCCATCAACCAAATAAGTATCACTATTTATTTATCCATATATTTAATTTATATACATAAAATATTTGATATTTATCAGTTATATTTTCACACATCACATTAAATTTGAGTACTTTAAATATTTTCCTATTTTCTTCTTATGTATATTGTTTAAAATTCATATTTTTATAGTAATTTTTCTTTATGTACTTATTTATTTGTTATATAAGGTTTTCTTAAGACAAGTTATAAAGTTTAATTTTTTTTACAATTTTTATTTTTATATCTCATTTTCATTATTATTATTATTATTATTATTATTATTATTATTATTATTATTATTATTATTATTATTATTATTATTATTATTATTATTATCATCATTATAATATTATTATTAGTATTATTTATTTATAATAAATTATTTCAAGGTGATATAATTTTTTAAGTGACTATTTATGACGCAAAGGTAAGGTGAATTTTGTGGTATATTTGGTGGCACCAGTCAATCATTTTCAAATTTTTTTTTTTTTTTTAATTTTGGGTTGCATTTCATTTCTCATCATTGCCATTTGGTATATCATTTTCCAAACATTCTTAGACGGTCCTTTTTTATTTTCACATATTTTGGGAAATATATATTAAAAATCCTCATTAATAAGTGGTAGCGCCTAGCTGATTCCAAACCAGCGCCATATATATATATATATATATATATATATATATATATATATATATATATATATATATATATATATATATATATATATATATATATATATACCTGAAACCTTTTCCACATTCGTGTGGTGGTGTCTACCACATTCCAAATTCATTTCAACATTCTTCCCTTCACCAATCTTTTCCATTTATTCCTATCCACCGTCAAACTCACACCCTCCTCCCAATTCATCCCTCTATCCCTTGAAATTACTCATCCAACTTTCCCTCGGTCTCTCAACATCTGTCACACCCTCCACTTCTGAAAAAAACTTTTCGAGCCATTCTCTCTTCATACATCCTACAAGACTGTCCAAATCATCTCAGCATACCCTGTTCAACTCCCTTAGCTTTACTTCTCCACCCACACATTTCCTTTATTCTAACATTCCTAACTCTATCCCTTCTACTAACACCACAAACTGCCCTCAGACCTTTAATTTCGAAAACTTCTACTTTTTTCCTTTTCCTTGCTTTCAACCTCCATACTTCGCTCCCATACGTAATAACTGATTCACAACATCTCTCAAACATTCTCACCTTCACCTCCCTTATAACCTTTCTATACTCCAAATATCCCTCAAAACACCCAACACCTTTCCCCTTCTCTTATTCTTCGTCCAACTACATCGCCCATACTAACGTCTCCCTCTCCAAAAATCACCCCAGATATTAAAATAATCTCTCCCTACCCACCTTAATCTGTAAATTATCTCACTCATCTACACCCCTCTCCCCTCCCTTCTTCATTTTTCATCGACAGCACTTTACACTTAGCAGCATTTATACTTAAGCCCAATTTATCACAACCCTTTACTAACTCATCGACCAATACTTTCAAATTCTCCTGTGTCTCGGTCAAAATTACAATATCATCAGCATACATCAACACATTTGCATCCCATATACCATGCTGCTCCTTCATTCTCACCCCTTTCCATACCCTATCCATCTTTCTCACCGATAATTTAAAAATGAATTAAATAACCCCGGAAACATTACATAGCCCTGTCTTAGACCATTATTTACATAAAAAAATCAGTTTCCATTCTGTGCACTCTCACACATGCTCTAGTATTCCAATATAATGCTCTAATACCTTCCCGTACCTTCACTTCAATTTCATACTCACTCAGAACCTCCCACAGTTTATTCCTATCTAGCTTCTTCTAGATCCATAAAGCACATGAACACATCCTTCCTTCTAGCTCTACTTTTCTCCTCAATAATTCATAATGTAAAAACTTGATCCATACAACCACTTCCTTTTCTGAAACTCCCGATGTTCCTCTCCTATCAACCCATTCAGCCCTACCCATTTCAATAAAATTCTTCCATACACTTTCCTAATACGCTTAGTAAACTTATCCCCATATAACTTCCACACTCAAATTTATAACCCTTACCTTTATCCAGAGGAATTACACATGCATCTTGCTAAACTTGAGGTACTACACCCGTTGCCAAACAAATTAAATAATCTTACCATCTATTCTACCACACTCACCCCCACTTATCTTTCATTTAGTCCATTCAAACACGTCGGTTAACCCGTTCTCATTTTCCTCAATCCTTAACTTATTCTTCTGTCGGAATTCCTCCCTCAAACTCACTCATCATCCCTCCCCCATCCCTCATCACAGCTTCACTCCTAACCTCCCTCACATTCAGCAACCTACTAAAATACTCCATCCATCTTGCCCAACTTCACTTCCTTCCTGTCTGATTTCTCCGTCTAAACCCTTTATCCCTCCCTCCCCTCACATCCCCTTTAATCCATACCTTATTCACCTCCTTCCAAAATATCTTATTCCTTCCTCTAAATCCCCCCATTTTAATTCTGCTCTTTCTTTCACTAATCTTACCTCCTAATATATATATATATATATATATATATATATATATATATATATATATATATATATATATATATATATATATATATATATATATATATATATATATATATATATATATATATATATATATATATATATATATATATATATATATATATATATATATATATATATATATATATATATATATATATATATATATATATATATATATATATATATATATATATATATATATATATATATATATATATATATATATATATATATATATATAATAAATAAAATAAATAAAAAAAAAAAAAAAAAAAAAAAAAAAAAAAAAAAAAAAAAAATATATAAATAAATAAATAAATAAATAAATAAAATAAAGGAATTTAGAAGGAAATGAGAAAGGAACAAAAAATAATTTTGAAAAGAAATCTAAAAATATTTATTTTGAGAAAAAAAATCAGAAACAGACAAATAAGAACAATAAATACCATTCATCATACAGAAAAGAAATAAAAAAATAAATATTTCTGACTTAATTTATCTTTCACTATAAAAAGAATTTAGAATCAAAAAAGAAGTTAGTTATTGAAATCTTGAAAATCTTAAAGTATGTCAAGGTCAATTCAGGATTTTTAAATGAATATATTGGGTTTATTATTAGTCAAAATTAATAAATTGTTTTTGTTTTGTACAATCTTCCGATTTTTTAATTCAATTTATTGGTAAAAAAAAAAAAAAAAAAAAACACTCAATTATTATGATTTTCAAATTATTTATCATAATTTGATATTAATAAATCAGTTATTATTATTATTATTATTATTATTATTATTATTATTATTATTATTATTATTATTATTATTATTATTATTATTACATGAAAGTTTTAATAATTAACTTAATTTAATTTTTTTAAATTATTTTTTGATTTCTTACTTTTCACTTCTAAATCATATTTTTCCTTTAGTAATTATTAGTACCTATTATTATATTTTATATTTATATATATATATATATATATATATATATATATATATATATATTATATATATATATATATATATATATATATATATATATATATATATATATATATATATATATGAGAGTATTGCGATTGATAGTTGAAAGGACCAGGAGAGAGAGGGTAAGAAATGAAAGAATTAGAAAAAGTATAGGAGTAAAGTCAATCATGAACAAAAAAGATGCAGCAATATTGAGATGGTTGGGACATGTGTGGATGATGCCGGAGGGTAGAGTGGATAGAGAGAGGTGGGAGTGGACCCGAGGGAGAGAAAACCGCGAGGAAGACCGAGGAAAAGTGGATGGAGTCGGTTGAAGGTCATTAAGACGACATCAGCTGTCTGCAGTGGAACAATTAGTGGGAGATGGACTCTTGGACGACAGGCCAAGATGGAGACGAGTGCTGGCCCCGCTACAGGCTCCTAGAGCCTTACTGGGAGCTGATATATATATATATATATATATATATATATATATATATATATATATATATATATATATATATATATATATATATATATATATATATATATATATATATATATATATATATATATATATATATATATATATATATATATATATATATTATATATATATATATATATATATATATATATATATATATATATATATATATATATATATATATATATATATATATATATATATATATATATATATATATATATATATATATATATATATATATATATATATATATATATATATATATATATATATATAGCCGTCTACCGTGGCTCAAACGGTAGAGTGATTGACGCAACGTGCTTGAGGACGCGGGTTCGATAACACTTGGGGATTCTAGGTATATAGTACCTAGAAAAGTTTCTCTCCTAGAATACAGCAATGCCCGTCAGATGTGAACTTATATATATATATATATATATATATATATATATATATATATATATATATATATATATATATATATATATATATATATATATATATATATATATATATATATATATATATAGTATATATATATTGGTGTGGTACAGTGGTTGAGTGTTGAAGTTAATTTTAGCGCAGTCCAATTGTAGAGCTTAGGAGTGTTGTTCAAGAGATCGTTGGCTCAAACCCCAAAATAATTATATATAAATAATAAAAAAAAATATATATCTATATAATATATATATATATATATATATATATATATATATATATATATATATATATATATATATATATATATATATATATATATATATATATATATATATATATTATATATATATTTTTGTTAATATTAATAAAAATTCCATAAATATTCTTTATTCGTAGCAATTATGTACTCTCCTAATTTTGCATAATAAAATCTTTTAAAGAATATATATATATATATATATATATATATATATATATATATATATATATATATATATATATATATATATATATATATATATATATATATATATATATATATATATATATATATATATATATATATATATATATATATATATATATATATATATATATATATATATATATATATATATATTATATATATATATATATATATATATATATATATATATATATATATATATATATATATATATATATATATATATATATATATATATATATATATATATATATATATATATATATATATATATATATATATATATATATATATATATATATATATATATAGAACTCGGGACGGCACTAATTTACAGTCTCGAATGGATTGTGACAGGTCTAGCAAGCTGACAACTATCATTCTTCTAGAGGCTGTGAACCTTCTTAATCAATATTTTTCCCTACCCAAGTACGGTGACAGGAATATGAATACTTTCTGCAGCCGATACCACCCTGCATTATGCGGGAGATGGTGCTGAGTATAATATATATATATATATATATATATATATATATATATATATATATATATATATATATATATATATATATATATATATATATATATATATATATATATATATATATATATATATATATATATATATATATATATATATATATATATATATATATATATATATATATATATATATATATATATATATATATATATATATATATATATTATATATATATATATATATATATATATATTTCAGTGTTAGATTTTTAAAGATCTGCAATAATATAATGTTTTTTTTTGTATTACTTTAATTATTTTTTCATTATTATCTTTATCTCTTTATGGAGATATTTTCTTTCATAAACCGAAGGTAATTTATTCTCTTCACCTTTGCACTTCCATTTAACGTTTTATTTCCACTGACTTTAATAATTCTTGTTTCGGGTTTAATCATGTTACATACCCAACGTATCTTATAACTTTTCTAATATATATATATTATATATATATATATATATATATATATATATATATATATATA
Source organism: Armadillidium nasatum (assembly GCA_009176605.1). Classification (NCBI taxonomy): domain Eukaryota; kingdom Metazoa; phylum Arthropoda; class Malacostraca; order Isopoda; family Armadillidiidae; genus Armadillidium; species Armadillidium nasatum. The sequence continues at coordinate 56,155 of SEYY01020066.1, forward strand.
TATATATATATATATATATATATATATATATATATATATATATATATATTTCTTAATGAACTTTTTGAATAATCAAAATGTTTTCTTTAATGGATTTTATAATGGAAAATTAGGAGAGTACAAACATTGCTACGAATATAGAATGTTTATGGAATGTTCTTCCCAATTAAATTTCATTCTGCATCCTTTCATGTGCCTATTTTGCTTTAATATTTTCCTTCATAAAAGTAAATTGACCATTTTAAAGTCTTTTATCTTCCCAACATGTCAGTTCTCCTGTCACATGCATTATATTACAAAGTGAACATTTACAAAATTCTAAACTGACATTGAAATTTTGTATTATTATAGTTAAATCAGGCTACCGTGACATAACGGTTGTGTGATTGACTCGCATGCCTGAAGATGCTCTTTTCATCACTCATCTGGATTCTAAGAAGAAACATCCTATAAAAATTCCCCTCATAGAATAACGCAATGGCCGAAACTTCGAACCTAAAAGGTTCGATAATAATTTTGTAAGAAATTTTAAATATTTTTAACTATTTGAATTTCTTTCTAGCATGTTTGCTCTGATTATAAGAAAAGGGTTTTAATTCAAATTTATTACACTAACAATAGCAACATCAATAAAATGATCATTCACTTTTAAAATATTAATGTTTTCTTTCTTTCTATTTTTAAAGAAAATATTGGAGAATTCTGGGATTTATGAATCTCTATTCTACCGTAACTTGATTTTAATTTGTTGCTCTTAGTAGAATTGTTATGCTATCAAAAATATTTATGTTTTAAATAAGGATCTGAATAACTTACGTTACAATGTCTCTTACTATTACTTATTGCGATTAGAACGCCTTTTCTTTCTCTTATAGGTTAACGGAGCATTATCAGGTCTGCCTTCTTACTTATTATTAAAACAATTCAAAAATAATTTTCATCAATTAAACAATGAATATAATTATTCTACTGCTGAAACTGAATTAAACTTTTTCAAATCATAGTTTCATATAAAATTTTGATGAAGTTTCCATTTCTAACTCTTTAATTTTCCATACAGACCATCCTTTTATTTATTTATTTATTTATTTTTTATTTATTTATTTTGTCTTTAAGTTTCTTTCATTTTTCTCAAAGTTGTGACAAAGTTTTAAGTTTTCATAAAATTTCATAACAAATTCTACAATTACAACTTATTCTTCCCTAATATAAGAAGATTTCCAATCCCTTAAAACTCTAATCATTACAGTTCACTTTTATCAAGCATGGAAAAATTTATTAATTTATTTATTCATTTAGTTTTTGACACGCATTTATTACTATTATTATTATTATTATTATTATTA
>SEYY01020066.1:65000-130000 GCA_009176605.1 Armadillidium nasatum
TTCGGTTACGATTTGTTTTCCGTCTTTTTACAGTATCCTACTATACGGTCGGATATCCGGTAAAAACAAAATTCTTAAATATAAGAATCAAATATTCAAATTATTAAAGCATCCAATATCTTTGTATTTTGTTTTTCATTTACTTTCGTTTTTTCAACTCAAAACTATATGACAGATCTGAAATGTTTTCTGTTATTCATGTTTAATAAATGCAGACATACATTTAAAAATTTATTAGAGGAGTTTACGGAGTTTACCATCTTTCGGCGCTAAGTATTTCTGCTCTTGATTTGGATCGAGTGTAATGGGAAGTAATATATAAATCCATCCATATGGGTGAAAATTAATGATAATAAAATGAAGGAAAAGCTATGAAGAATGTTGGTGAGAATTCGGTCTTTCTCATGAGAGATAGGCAGAATATGCTTGGAAAACGGGATAAAGGAGATTTAACATGTGTAGAATATGGAGTTTACTATCTTTCGGTGTTAAGCATGGCTGCTCTTGATATGGATATATGGGTGAAAATTGATAATAATAATAATAATAATAATAATAATAATAATAATAATAATAATAATAATAATAATAATAATAAAAATAATAATAATAATAATAATAATAATAATAGTAAGTTTTTAAGAAAAGGTATGATGCTAGGGCTATGAAGTATCGACCAGGGCTTGTGTATGTACCCTTCATTAGTGTCAAGAAAAAAGCTAAATAGTCCGGGTGTTATTACCTGGAAAGCGGTATGTATTAGGATGGGATTAAAATTTCCATCAATCAATGTCAAAAAAAGTAAAAAGTTTAGCAAATATTTACTTGGAAATTTAAAACATGCAGGACTTAGCCATTTGTTATGTAATAATGCCCTCCGGTGAACGTGTGAATATGGGCTTGGTCTTTTTTTGTTGTGATGCCCTATGCTGATTGACTGAATATCATTAGTTGTGCTCTGACGGTGTGAAGCTCTGATGGATTTAGTTGGACTCGGGGGAATATTGTCGTACATAAAGTAAAAATATTATAATATTATAATGTGGAAATATATATATTACATATATAAGTGCGTATATTTTAAAAAAAAAGAAATTCGGTGATACATTATTTCATATTACTTATATAAAATATATGGTTTTATATGAATGAAATGTTTTTGAAATGTTAATCATAATGTTTATGTAATATTTACTTAAGTTATTTTAAAATTTTTAGTGAAAAACTTTTTTATTAAACATTTTCTTAAAAATATTCCTGTCTAAATAAACATATATATTTTTGAAACGATCATTGATGTGTGTAAATGTATTCATGGTTGTTTATATATATAAATATAATATATATATATATATATATATATATAATATATATATATATATATTATATATATATATATATATATATATATATATATATATATATATATTAATTATTATTTTATTTTTTGTTTTTATTTTTATTTTTTATATATATTTTTATTATATAAAATAATAAAAAGTATAAAATATAAAATATATGGTTTTATATGAATGAAATGTTTTTGAAATGTTAATTATAATGTTTATGTAATATAGACTGAATTTATTTTAAAATATTTAGTGAAAAACTTTTTTTATTAAACATTTTCTTAAAAATATTCATGTCTAAATAAACATATATATATTTGAAAGATCAATGTTGTGTGTAAATGGATTCACGGTTCTGTATGTGTGTGTGAATGTTTGTAAATGTTTTTAATAACCAGTTATATAATAATAATAATAATAATAATAATAATAATAATAATAATAATAATAATAATAATAATAAATAATAATAATAATAATAATAATAATAATAATAATAATAATAATAATAATAATAATAATAATAATAATAATAATAATAGTAATAATAATAATAGTAATAATAATGATGGTAACAAAGAGGCATAACTATAAAATAATATTTAGTGAAATTTGTTTTAGTGAAAGAAACGTTACTTGGGAATAATCTAATGTGTGTATGTATGTATGTATGTATGTATGTATGTATGTATGTATGTGTGTGTGTTTTCTTGATAGCAATAAATGTGGTAGGGGCATAGGTAGGATACGAGTGGGGTGATGGGGAACCCCTAAGCCGCTATATATATATATAAATATATATATATATATATATATATATATATATATATATATATATATATATATATATATATATATATATATATATATATAATATATATAATTTATATATAATATATATTATTTTATTTTATTTTTTATTTTTTTTTTTTATTTTTTTATTTTTTATTTTTTATTTTTATTTTTTATTTTTATTTTAATTTTTTATTTTTATTATTTTTTATTTTTATTTATTTATTTATTTTAATTATTTATTTATTTTTTACGTTGGTATATACCTATATACTAATAACTATTACTAACTTAATGCTTTTTATTTTGGGGGGGGAAGGGGAGTGTGGTTTGGGGGGGTAGGGAGAAGGTTGACCCTTATGTTTTACTACCTATATATATATATATATATATATATATATATATATATATATATATATATATATATATATATATATATATATATATATATATATATTCATTATATTACTTATTATTTACTTATTTATTTATTTATTTATTATTTACTTATTTGTTTATTTATTTTTATTTATTCTTTTACTCATTTTTATTGATTTTTATTTATTCATTTACTCCGTCTCCGGCTCCGGGATCATTTCTGGCTTTTTCACCGGCAATATATATATATATATATATATATATATATATATATATATATATATATATATATATATATATATATATATATATATATATATATATATATATATATATATATATATATATATATATATATATATATTTTAATTCTTATTTTATTTTTTTTATTTTAAAATATTATTTAATTTTTTTTCATGTTTTTATTTTTTAAATATTATTTATTATTTTTTTAATTTATTTATTTGTTTATTTATTTATTTTTATTTTTTTTTATTTTTTTTTTTTAAAACTATTTTTTTTATTTATTTATATATTTATTTATTTACCTATTTATATTTATTTATTTATTCATTTAATTGATTAATTAAATTTTTTTTAAAAATATTTATTATTTTTTTAAATTTATTTATTCATATTTTTAAGTAATAATTAAATTATTATTTATTTATTTTTTTTTTTAATTTTCCCACGCGAAACAATAAAAAAGCAGCTGCGGGCAAAAAAAAAAAGGTCAAGGGTGACGTTGACCAAGCGCCGAATCCGGGAGGGAAACCGGAACGTTTTTAAAACGGCACCAGTTTTTTATGCAATAAAAACGCCGCTCAACTACTCGCGCTAACCATAAGCAGACATTAATTTTTTTATGGAAATAGTCTGCGAGAATTATAGCAAACTTTATTATATATCTGTCAGAGAGTGAGGGATTCGAACTTTGACCTTGTTGTCCTTTGCCTAAGTTGCAGTCGGGGGAGTCCTTCGGATTGATGTCATTACTGTAGATCATGAGCATTTCCAATGTGATTTAATTTCGAACCTCCATGGCCTAGTGGTTAACCCGCAAGACTTACCATCTTAAAGGTTATTTGTTCGAGTCCACTACCAGACATTAATTTCCTATATGGAAATAGTCTGTGAGACTTATAGCGGACTTTATATATATATATATATATATATATATATATATATATATATATATATATATATATATATATATATATATATATATATATATATATATATATATATATATATATATATATATATATATATATATATATATATATATATATATATATATATATATATATATATATATATATATATATATATATATATATATATATATATATATATATATATATATATATATATATATATATATATATATATATATATATCATCAGCGAAATGTGGCCACCTCAGCGTGAGGTGGTCAGGGGGTGAGAAGGTAAAAAAAAGGTATATATATATATATATATATATATATATATATATATATATATATATATATATATATATATATATATATATATATATATATATATATATATATATATATATATATATATATATATATAGGGAGGACGTAACGCCCTCCACAGCGATGTTTGTACCTCCCACTTGGCATAAAATGCAGAGTGATATGATAGGCTAGACCATTCAGATTCACTCCGTTCCCCTCTGGCGTCTCTATTTCTCAGTGTATCTCTAGTGTACCCTCGTCTCATATTGGAGTGTCTTTGCTCCCATTACCTACACTCTATTCCTTCACATGTTTCCACAAACCAGAACCTCTTACTAATACAGTACCTTTTTAAACAAAATAAACAAAAAGCCATAATGTATGGCAGCCTTTAAGATGCTTGCAGGGGCGGCATCCAAAGAATGCTCCACATTATCCACCCTGTACCCCATTATAACTTTATAGTTGACGAACTTTGGTGCTGTCAAGAACTCGCTTCCGGATTGCCCAGGTGCACGGTCTTCTTTTTTCATTAATTTCTGCAACATTATTTCTTATTTCCCCTTTGTCGAACACCACCTTCCTTCTCCTAAAATCATCTTTTGTTCTTAAATGAAGCTCAGGTGATTGGGTGCGCTGACAGCAAACCTTATTTTGTTACCTCCTTCTGTTTCTATCCTCAATATTCAGCCAAATGCGGTTGTTGCATATGTGCGCAACGATGTTGTCTGCTCTCGTGGCTCAGATTTGAAGTCTTCCAAATCTTCTACACTATGGCTTTTGCTTTCTTGCAACTCTACTACTAAATTTATTTTGTCTGTCAATTTATCTTCTAATTCTACTGACCATAAAAAAAATTTCTACCATTTAAACTCCAAATAGGGCACATTCTTTTTCTCCCTTTTATGAAATCATCATTTTAGGTGTTTTCAATGTCCACTTTCATCTAGTTCTCATGATCCAGCTGGTGAACTCACTTCTGACTTTTCTATCAAGAATAACCTTGAGCAGTTGATGAAACTCCCTACCTGTCTCCCTGACTGTCTTGGTGATAAACCCAGCATACTTGATATTTTCTTAACCTCTTTTCCGTCTTGCTAAACTTTTAAAATATTTCATCATCTGGGTTCATAGGATCACCTTCTTATGTCCGTTTCTTGTTCTGTCTCTTCAAGTTTTTCGCAAGAACGGCCACAGTCTTCCCGCAAAGAGACATTTCTGGCATTTCATTGCTGCAAACTGGTATAATTTGGAGTTCTACTTTTCTGATTTCCAATGGAATGATTGATGATTCGGTGGGAAGGGTAGCTCCGAGTGTGCTACCCTTCCCATGCCAGATTCACTCTGGCATGGAGGAGCATATTAAATATTCTTTCCATTCAATTAACCTAACAAACCTGGGGTTAACTCTGCCTGTTCTAGTTCATTCGCCGCAGGGATGCAGCCTTCAGGGATTATAGTCGCCTTCAAACAACAGAAACTCATTCAACTTATATTTCAACAGGGAATCGTACAAAATCTATTCTTCGTGACACAAAAAAACTCTTTTACCCTCATGAATGCAATAATTTTTCTGTTTATTCTTCCTCTCGACCTTTCTGGCACTTTGCAAAAAATGTTAACTCTAACTATGCTTCTTCCTCTTTCTCTCCTCTGGTATCCTCTGACGGAAGAACCTTTTACCTTCTACTAAAGCTGAACACTTCGCTCAAACCTTTCTCTAGCTCTACCTTACATGATTCCGGAACTATTCCTCCTCCAACCACCACCAACTCATTTTTGCCTAATATTGTAATTTCTTCTAAAGATGTCATTTCTGTTCTCTCTGAGCTTAATATTAAGAAGGGGTACGGTCATGATGGTAACCCTCTTGCAGTTCTCAAAACTTGTGTTTCCGAGTTTGCACCCTGCCTTGGTAGCAATTTCTTCTATGTCTTTGCACGTCAACCTTCCCTTCTTGCTGGAAACTGCGCTCATTCAGCTTGTGCCGAAGAAGGTAGATCCCTCTCAACCCTCTAACTATCGTTCTATTTCTTTAACCTTTGTTCTTTCTAAAGTTTTCGAATCTATCTTTACAGGAAGATTTGGAAACATCTCAATTGTTCTAATCTTATCGTTGATCGCCTGTACGGTTTTCACAAAGAACGCTCTACTGGAGATTTTCTCTTTCTTTCTGACTCTTTGCCCTTTGCTCTTCGGTGTTTCTATGAATCTTTCGCTATGGTGCTAGACCTATCGAAAGCCTTCGATATAGTCTGGCACAAAACTTTGATTTCTAAACAACCCTCTTTTCCAAAACAGTTTTTTGCTTATGTGAAGGCCAAGAATGTTTATACTGTTAACAGGAGAGACGGGAGAACCATTGAAAGAATTAGAAATGTTAGGAGGTATCTTTGAGAGGGAGATTTCTAGAAGTTGAGTTTTTTAAGAGTTGAATTTCACAAAATTGAGACGACCCCACTGGGAATTTCTACCCAGATCTACAAGAATGGAATCGTAAAGTTGAAGACGAGAGTCAACTCTAGATGCAAAAGTGGGACCTGATACGAAATGAGTAGAAGAATGGAGAGTCGAGTCATTGACATATGAATGGATAGGGTTATGCGAGCAAGTAAGATCATTAATGAAAAATAGGAATAGAATAGGAGGGAAGATAGAACCCTGATAAACACCATTATTGACAGAAAGGGGAGAAGAAGCCACCTCATCAACAAGAGCCGAAATTGAACGATTTGAATGAAAGCTAGACATAGGTAAGCAAGGAGAAGGAAGAAACTCGAAGTGCAGATGTTATAATTTAGATAACCACTATGATTAAAATCAACCGTGGATGCATTAATTTATAATGTTTAGTAACTGCTGGTTAGGGGAATCGAACCCGGGCCCCAAAAGATGGAAGTCCGTTGCGTTGACCACTACTCCACTGATGGTTCAAAAGGAAATAATCCAGAACTTCTACTGGCATATCGCCTAGTGAACCAGCAGTTACCAAACATTATAAATTAATGCATCCACGGTTGATTTTAATCATAGTGGTTATCTAAATTATAAACATCTGCACTGCGATTTATATCGAGGACAGAACCTGGCCCATGTTGACGCTACGCCCAAGTTGTGGTCGGGGAAGTATTGAAGGGACTTTTCACTAGGCGATATGCCAGTAGAAGTTCTGGATTATTTCCTTTTGAACCATCAGCGGAGTAGTGGTCAACGCAACGGACTTCCATCTTTTGGGGCCCGGGTTCGATTCCCCTAATCAGCAGTTACCAAACATTATAAATTAATGCATCCACGGTTGATTTTAATCATAGTGGTTATCTAAATTATAACATCTGCACTGCGATTTATATTAAGGACAGAACCTGGCCCATGTTGACGCTACGCCCAAGTTGTGGTCGGGGAAGTATTGAAGTTACTTTTCACTAGGCGATATGCCAGTAGAAGTTCTGGATTATTTCCTTTTGAACCATCAGCGGAGTAGTGGTCAACGCAACGGACTTCCATCTTTTGGGGCCCGGGTTCGATTTCCCGAACCAGCAGTTACCAAACATTATATATATATATATATATATATATATATATATATATATATATATATATATATATATATATATATATATATATATATATATATATATTCTGTTTAAAAGGCACTTTAAGGTTTTCACTTTATTCATTTCCATTTTTATCATATAATTAAAATTATTAACATTTACTAATTTTATTTATGCTTAAAGAAAAACGAAAAAAAAAGGCTATTTTCATTGACTAAAAACGTGTTTTTTGACATTTGCCCAAGTTTGAGTTCCCAATATAAAGTTTATTTTTAATTTTGCTCGTAAAAGAACACCAGTTGCTTCTGATCCTTTATGGAAAGGTAAAAATAAGGGGAAAAGACTCGGTTACATTTTGAAATATAATAGCAATAAAAAATCAAAATGGAAAAAGGAAAAATAATACAAAATCAAAATTCTTCAAAAAAAAAGATAAGAAATAAAAAGTAATAAAATACAAGAGTAAAAAAGGATATATGAAAAAAAAAATAAAAATAAAAATTGCAAAATAGGGAGCATATAAAATGGTATAAATATTTGGGGAGGAAATCTTTATTTTAAGAACAAGTTGAAAAACTTTTATTTAAAAAAGTGAAAAAATAAAATAAAGAAAATAAAATAAAAATCTGAAATTTCGAATTTTCTCAGAGAAATGTGAAAGTTTTGGATTATTTTTGAGTTTAAAAGTTTCATAAACATTTTAATATGGAATAAATATGTTTATGCAACTTATCTCTCCAATTTTATGCTCAACATTTTCTAAGCTTTATATATTTATATATATATATATATATATATATATATATATATATATATATATATATATATATATATATATATATATATATATATATATATATATATATATATATATATATATATATATATATATATATATATATATATATATATATATATATATATATATATATATATATATATATATATATATATATATATATATATATAATATAAAAAAAAAAGAACGAGAGAGAGAGAGAGAGAGAGAGAGAGAGAGAGAGAGAGAGAGAGAGAGAGAGAGAGAGAGAGAGAGAGAGAGAGAGAGAGAGAGAGAGAGAGAAATCTTTTCAAGAAAATCTTGACCAATCTCATATTCCAATTTTTCAAATTGTAGAATGAAGCGATTGTGAGTAATTAAAGTGATGACACTTCCTTACCTTTTTTTAGTCACTTTTACACAGAGCCTTTCATATGTGCATCTTTTCATCTTATCATTAGGCATCATGGTTCATAATCTCAACATGAATACATTTATTTTTATAAATTCCAGCATCTTTATATATATATATATATATATATATATATATATATATATATATATATATATATATATATATATATATATATATATATATATATATATATATATATATATATATATATATATATATATATATATATATATATATATATATATATATATATATATATATATATATATATATATATATATATATATATATATATATATATATATATATATATATATATATATATATATATATATATATATATATATATATATATATATATATATATATATATATATATATATATATATATATATATATATATATATATATATATATATATATATATATATATATATATATATATATATATATATATATATATATATATATATATATATATATATATATATATATATATATATATATATATATATATATATATATATATATATATATATATATATATATATATATATATATATATATATATATATATATATATATATATATATATATATATATATATATATATATATATATATATATATATATATATATATAAAGATTCTTCTATCATAATTTAATGCTTTTGTGATTGATGAATTTTAAGATTTTATTATTGAAATTGAATTTTCTTCAAATTTAAACCTTTGAAATATTTTGTTCTAAACAGACTTGAAATGATAAATTAATTTTAAAAGTAATCATTAAATGAATAATTTCAATTATTGATTTTTTAATCTTTATTTTGGTTTTACAATGAATCTAAAGAATTAATATTAAAATTTCAATTTTTCAACTTTTTAATCTTGCATTGTTCTGTCTGTCTCGAGAAACTAATAAAAACTCAATTACCAAAATATTTAGTTTTATTCTATTTAGTAAAGATTTTTTAGGTTTTTTATACTCTGTAATCAAAGAAGTAACAATAAGAGTACTCAAAGAAAAACCTTAATATTCAATAACATTCACTTGACAAATAATAAATAAATAAAACCGTATTTTTTTCACATAAATTAAATCAATGTGTCTGCAAAAAAAAAAAATGGAAAAAAAAAGGTATTTAATTATATATATATATATATATATATATATATATATATATATATATATATATATATATATATATATATATATATATATATATATATATATATATATATATATACAGGGTGAGTCGGGAAGATCGCTTTAAACTCTGAGAGTATATTATGACTGAAAAACCGAAAAGATGTAATCCGATTTTCATTTGTTGTCGAATTACATCTTTTATGATCAAGCAGGCCACCACAAGTTTATTTGAAAAGTACCTTTATTTTACAATAAATTTCCAAAGGTTCCATAATAGACCTCTATGAATTTTTTTGTCTCGTCTGCGGATAACATTTGCTGCTCTCCTGACGAGAATAATGTAGAGACGCTCCATCTTGCTCAAAATTCATAACATTTCTTATGTTTAAAGGATTATCATCTTAACGGGCCTTGTAACTCATTTTGTAAATATTCTAAATCATGTTATTTTGCTATTATGGATTCTCAATAATGAATTGACCAATTAAATGACTATCCCACACCACACTTTAACTGAAAATATGTTTCGATTATTTTATAGAAATTTTCTTTAGACCATCGGTGAGAGTTGCGAGTATTTTCGACGCCATTACGAGTGAATGTTGCTTTATCAGTTAAAAATATGTATCAATATAACCAAATGACGATTAGCGAATATCCATCAACATATTTGCTTGCGGCTAGCATAGTCTCTTGGTTGTTAGTGTTGTACAGGCTGTAGGTGGTATCACAGACTAAGGTGGTATGAATATAAATCCTGCTCATGCAATGCACGGATGACTCCTGTTTGAGGAATTTTAAATTAAGAGGAATTAAGCTAGTTGCTGGGTTCTGTTAAGCTAAATCCAGGATATCTTCTACTTCATTTACATCTTATCTACGGGCACGTTTGGAAGTGATGTGCGCACGGGAAAATCTACCGTTCTCACACAATGTGTTTCAAGTTTTGATATAATTACATTTATCGTCCACATTATTATTCGACTGCAACTGTAGCAATGTAGCATTCTCGTTTGCAAGAACCATAAACAAACATTATATTCGCATATTCCAGATTTAAAATAGATGTGTGGCATTTTTAAACCTTTATCACAGTTGTCATGCAAAATAATTCTCAAATGACAGATGATTAGTTGACAAATGTTAATTTTTTGAGTTGTTTACTATATGCTAGATTACTTAACTGGTTGCTTAACTTAAACGTTTAAAATGCTGTAATTCGAAAACAAATGAGAATTGGATTGCAACTTTTGGGCATTAATATATATATATATATATATATATATATATATATATATATATATATATATATATATATATATATATATATATATATATATATATATATATATATATATATATATATATATATATATATATATATATATATATATATATATATATATATATATATATATATATATATATATATATATATATATATATATATATATATATATATATATATATATATATATATATATATATATATATATATATATATATATATATATATATATATATATATATATATATATATATATATATATATATATATATATATATATATATATATATATATATATATATATATATATATATATATATATAGGGTGATTCAAATCGATATTTACAAATTTCGACAGATGAAAGGTGACATCATCACAATGAAATTCCACATTATGCAAATAGGGCCGCAAACCGCTCGTTTACGTGATATCGAAGCGACAATATTGGGAATGACACAAGAACTGTATACCATATTTAAAGATGTTACAGGCTCCTTAGGGGGATTTCCATGACTACAGTGTTATAAAAATGGTAGGTTACATTATCACAGGGCACATCTCATATACTGATCGTTAATTGTTGTCGAGTAATAATGGCACAGTGAGATGACTTATGTCTGACGTCACATACATCGCAGAACTCACGTTTTGTTTTATCACATGGGTAGTAGAAACAGCGGCGTGCCTCAATCATTGTGACTTTTTTTTTGAGGTGTCATCTAGAGCAACTACTGCATGGGAAGAAAATTTCTGACAGGCAACATTTTGGAAAGTGCAACCATTATTAGGAACACGATTGGCCTCCGGCATTTGCAGGCCAGTATGATGCACAGTTGCAAGTTATGTATCCAGGCCGGAGGCTCACATTTTGAATACCAGTTTTAATGAAATCCACCCTATGTTACCTCTACGTAATAAACTATGGTGTATGATGTTTGTTTCATGTTTCATTCCCAAAATGTCCTCTCGATATCACGTAAACGAACGGTTTATGGCACTATATGTATTCACTGAAATTTCATTGTTAGGATGTAACCTTTCATGTAACCTGTCTAAGTTTGCAAACAACGATGTGAATCACCCTGTATGTATATAATTAAGTGCAGTACCTCATTTATAAATGTACCTCATTTAAAAAAGTTATTATTAATTATATAAGTGTAAATTATACCTGACCTCATTAAGATATTTCTTTATAAGGAAACAGGATTACGACTTTTTCATATAAGGTTATTCAAATGAAGGGAGCATTGTACCTCACAAACAACTCTTTGAGGAAAGGGAAATAGTTCTTTAGAATATTATCTGTGATGTTTTCAAATGTAAAAGTTCCAGTGTTTATATTCAATTATTAAAAGTGATTTAAAAAAACTTCTCAAATTAATATTATTTATTCCAGCGATCATCGTTGCATCTTATTTATTGCATTATTATTTTCACTTCTCCAATGACAAATCAGAGAAGAATTAATATTATCAATGCGTAAGCTATATAAGAGTGTTGATATAATTTTTTTGAAGCCATTTGTTTCTCCTACGTAACATAAAGAACATTTTTAATTTAACTTCTAACTGTTAAGATTCACTCTCGCGCTACTTTGTGCATCTTTAGCCATTTCTTTAGATATATGATCTACCTATCTTTTTTCGACCGTCTTTCGTCATTTCTCTAGAAAAATGGCTACTTATCTTCATTTCCATTGTTTGACTATAATAATAATAATAATAATAATAATAATAATAATAATAATAATAATAATAATAATAATAATAATAATAATAATAATAATAATAATTTTAAGATCGCCTGTGAACTTATTCATACAAATACTCTCTCTCTCTCTCTCTTTTATTTCCTAAGGGTATATATATATATATATATATATATATATATATATATATATATATATATATATATATATATATATATATATATATATATATATATATATATATATATATATATATATATATATATATATATATATATATATATATATATATATATATATATATATATATATATATATATATAGTGCTGTTGTTGCTTTCAACTCTTACAATTATATTTCATTAGAGGTAACAAATGCCGAATTTCAAAACTTTTCTCTATAAATGAAGGAAAAATTTACCTTGAAAACTGATAATTTAATGTATCATAATTAATGTTCTAAGCTATTTTCATATCTTAATTAAGGATTATTATTATTATTCTTTTATTTGATTATTTTAATTTAAAAAAAATGTTTTTCAAGAGAAATGTATTCATCAACTTGTTTAAGGATAGAGTTGTTGACTACTCAGTGTTTACTGAACATTATATTGATTTTGTCTAATTTGATTTTCTTTAATTTTGGAGCAGCTCCAATGAACCTGCTTCGGACTCCTTGTTCCGGAGACCTCCGGAGACCTCCGGAGACCTTCGGAGTTTTAAGAAATCTCTCACAGACTATGGAGTGCTTCGATTTCTTAAGCTCCACTTCCTTTTAGGTAAATGAAAAATAATAACTCCTCCGTTCCAGCTTCAGGGCTCCGGAGTCGGAGCCCACTCAACCTCCATATATATATATATATATATATATATATATATATATATATATATATATATATATATATATATATATATATATATATATATATATATATATATGACAAAAAAAGTGTTCTCGTTATTTGATTTATTGAAGATCAAACTGATTCCTCTAACAATAAGAATAATAGACTTCAATTTATTACACGAAAATAATAATAATAATAATAATAATAATAATAATAATAATAATAATAATAATAATAATAATAATAATAATAATAATAATAATAATAATAATAATAATAATAATAATAATAATAATAATAATAATAATAATAATAATAATAATAATAATAATAATAATAATAACTTACGATTCTTCTTATAGAGTAAGATTTCAAATTGGTCTTGCTGTTGATTTTCAAGACAAGCTTCGATCCTCGATATCGTGTCCTTGTCCGTCAATTCACCGTACATGAAGGAGCACCGACAGGATTTCTGCATCACCTGTAATAATCAAGAACGATTATCGATTATTCACATATAATTAGGCTTACGGGAGTAGTGTAAATGTTATAGTCTCAAAATTTAAAAAAGGAAAACTTATTTTTTTTTTAATTTTATTTTTACCATATGAAAGAAATTTTTAGCTAAGAAAATTATTATTATTATTATTATTATTATTATTATTATTATTATTATTATTATTATTATTATTATTATTATTATTAATTACATAAGGAAGGGTAAGTAATTGAATAATAAAGGAAAATTTAGTACTGTACATAAGTCATATAAACTTTTCATTCATATAAAGTACAAAATTAAAAAAAAAAAAAAAAAAAAAAAAAAAAAAAACTATGAAATTCACTTTTGAGGTAATCCAAATAAAGTGATCAAACGCTGGTTGGTTGGTTGACCATTTTCAAAATAATTTATATTTTGTGAGCTGTTAACCTAATTTTAACAGTTTAGGAAATACGAAATTAATTTTTATTCATGCTGGCTCAGCAGTGTGGCCATTTTCATACCTTTGATAAGGTCATAATTTGTTTGGTCTTTATAGGGGGTTTGCTTTAACCTCCTTATCTCAGCTCTGGTAATTCCTAGGTCAAATTATCAAGCATTATAATGTTAATCACATTATAGGGTAGAATTTTGCAATTAAACATATCTTGTAAATGTATTACTTCAGCTTAAATTTTTATGTCAATATTTTGTATGAAAATGGTTAAAAATGGTTTGATTTTGAGGGGATAAAAAAAGAAATTTCTTTAAAGGAGGTGAAGAGACTAAATTATTCATTGTTCTTAACATTTTGAATAATGGACTATGAAACCTAAATGAATATCAGATCGCCCAAACCAATTCTTAATTACATTTGAACCATATTTCACCACCATTCATTTTCATTATAATTACAAAATTTTCCAACTTTTCGGTACCTCAAACCACAAATGCAGCTAATTAACATTAATTGTAATTACAATATTTCCTCTCCAACAGCTCCACTATGTCCTAAAAGTATATTTTTCTTTTACTTTATCAGGTTAACTGAGGTGATATGAGTTGCTACTATGCTCATTACTCTAGGAATGATCTTGCTTTGACACTGAAGACGCTTCAGTGTCGTCTGTTGATAAGGTGAGGTCGTAATCTCTGATAGGAGGGAATTTAAATCTAAATTTTTTTTATACTCAATATCCTTGGCTTAATGCTACCTGTTCTCATGTCCTTCATAATCAAAGAGGTTTTTGAAAATGGAAAAACTATCATTCTCTTGTTACACTTGCTAATTTCCATTCAGTTCAGAATCATTGCAGGAATATCACTAGTCAGGTCATGAGTACTTTCACTAAAAGGATATGCGTTAACCTCTTTGGTTCTCCTATTAATAAAAATTTCTGGTCCTCTGACCAAAAATATCTCTAATAACTTCTGTAAATCTTCCTTTCCACCTCTTATTTTTCTGATAGATCATTAAGCCAACACTTCCTTCATTTCTGACCTCTTTTTTTTCATTTAATTCCAACCTGGGAGATTCTAGCATTCTTCCCCCTACTTCCTATATCTTTGTGTATAATTACTCATGATCAAGCTCATGGAGAGAATTGTGTGGTGGTGTTTCACATATCCAATCCAATACTTTTGTCCTGGTATGGCATGCGTCGCTACTCTTTAGCCTCTCTTCTTTTGGATTTTCTTATTAGCTTTGATTGCTCATTTCCAGTTTGCTCTCAGATCGTTTCATATTGGCCTTTGTTGATGGAGCGACTTATTCTTCATTTCTTGTTAATTCTGGTGTTCCTCAAGGCTCTGTTCTATCTCCAACTTTATTCTTGCTTTTCATCAATGACCTTCTGAGCTGCACATTAGGCCGATAATTCAACTCTCCATTTTTCCACTAAATTAAAATCGGAAAATCTCATTTGCATCTAGTGTTGTTTCTCGTCTTCAACATTTCGATTCTATTTTGTCTACCTGAAAAGGATTTCCCTGCAAAGTCATGGCAACCTTGCTAAATTCAACATTCTAAAATTTCAGTATCCTTGCATCTCCCTCTCAAAGACACCTTCCATCTTTTCCAACTTATTCGATGGCTATACCATCTCCGCCTGTAAAAAACGAAGTAATCTTGGTCTGGACACATCAATAAATTGTCTTGGAAACTCCATATCACAACAACTGCTAAGGTGGTCTCAAAGAAGCTAGGTTTTCAGTTCTAGTTTAGGAAATTTTTTTCCTTTCGAATAGTTACTCCATTTATACAAGGGTCTTATTCGCCTTTGAGGGTGTTTTTGTTCCGCACATTTTTGGATAGAATTGAGTTTAAGGCTAAAAGACTAATAAATTGTCCCATACATTTGGCACAAATCTCTTTTATATAGATGATACAAAGACAGCTTCTAGAAGGAATTGATCTCTCACATTCTACCACCTTGCGTCACTCTAGTTGCACAATGGATGCCCTGCTCTCACAGGAATTTTCCTCGAGTATTGGAATATTGGTTGTGGTGATTCTTCTTTCCAGTTACCTCAACTCTGTGCAAATCTCCACGTCCATCAGTTTTTATTCCTGTATTTAATCTCCCCTCTCTTTTAAGCCTACGTCTTATATATATATATATATATATATATATATATATATATATATATATATATATATATATATATATATATATATATATATATATATATATATATATATATATATATATATATATATATATATATATATATATATATATATATATATATATATATATATATATATATATATATATATATATATATATATATATATATATATATATATATATATATATATATAATAATAACCACTAAAAAAACAATAAAAATAATAAAAAGTTAAAATTAAGGGGAATTAACTAAGTGCTAAAACCAGAAATAGAAGAAAAAGGAATAAAAATTTAAAACGCACTATATTTCGGGGAACTACACCCCCTCTTCTGATGCGATCAGGTTAAAAGAAAAGTTCTGATCGCATCAGAAGAGGGGGGTGTAGTTCCCCGAAATATAGTGCGTTTTAAATTTTTATTCCTTTTTCTTCTATTTCTGGTTTTAGCACTTAGTTAATTCCCCTTAATTTTAACTTTTTATTATTTTTATTGTTTTATTTAGTGGTTTTGTGGTTATTATTAATAATAGAGAGCGAGTTGTTTAGTTCTCTTAAAAGTATTTTTAATATATATATATATATATATATATATATATATATATATATATATATATATATATATATATATATATATATATATATAATATATATATATATATATATATATATATATATATATTTAGATGTAAATTAAATTTGGCATCCGCATCCGCATCCGCATCCAGAGTTCATGATTTTACAATATTCGCATCCGCAATTATTAAATGCGGATGTATAAAATTTTGAGTTATTAATTTGTTGTCTAATGTTTGATTAATTTTTTTGATAACAAAAATAAGAAAATAATTATTATTGCACTATGTATATATATATATATATATATATATATATATATATATATATATATATATATATATATATATATATATATATATATATATATATATATATATATATATATATATATATATATATATATATATATATATACAAAATCTTCCTTTCCTCCTCTTATTCGCTCTGATGGTTCTGTTGCTAGCACTCCAACTGAAAAGGTTAATCACTTCGGCCTTTTATTCTCCTCTAATTCAACCCTGAACGACTCCGGCAATCCTCCTCCTACTACTTCTACTCTCAGATGTCCTATGCCTTTACCTGTGACTACATTTCATTAGGTGCATGGGCTTCTGAAATCTATGAATGTTAAGAAGGCAAGCAGCCCGGATGGCATTCCTCTCCTAGTTTTAAGGGACTGTGCTTCTGAGCTGGATCCGTCCCTCTTTCAACTTTTCTCTCTATGCCTCCATATTAGTACTTTCCCTCAGTAGTGGATGGGCGCATTAGTCCAACCTATTACGAAGAAAGGCAGCCGCTCTGATTCTTCTAGCTATCTCTTAATAGTTCTCACTTGTATGCATAAGATCTTTAAAACTATTCTACTCTCATTTCTTAAATCATTTGGAATCTCATTCTCTTCTTTCTGATCATCAGTATGACTTTCGACGTTCGAGGTCTATTGGTAAAATACTTTCCAATTTCACAGATTTATGATCTTCCATCCTTAGGGACCATGCAAGTATATCTAAGGCATTTGACCTGGTATGGCATGCGTCACTGCTTTCCAATCTTCCCTCCTTCTCTTTGCTCACTTATGTCTAGCGTTCCTTTTAATCGTTCATCTTTCTAATCATTTCTTTTCTTCTCCATTTCCTGTCAATAATGGTGTTCCTCAGGGTTCTGTCTTACATGCTACTCTATTCCTACTTTTCATTAATTATCTTCTCAGCTGTTCATCCAACCCAATCCATTCATATGCCGTAGACTCGACCCTCCATTCTTCTTACTCCTTTCAAATCTGCTCCCTCGTTTCCATCTAGAGTTGCCTCTCGTCTTCGTCTTTCCGATTACATTCTTTCCCAGTAAGGTCGTCTCAACCTTGCGAAATTCAACTCTTTAAAAACTCAACTTCTTGGAGTCTCTCTAACATTCCTATTTCTTTCGATGGCTCTCCTATCTCTCTTGCTGGCAGTATAAACATTTTTGACCTCCACATAAACAAAAAAATGTCTTGGAAACCCCACACCACAATAGTTCCTAGGGTGGTCTCAAAGAAGCTGGGTGTTTTGTTAAGGCTGCGAGAATTTTTACTACTTCGCAGTTACTCCAATAATACAAGGGCCCTATTCCCCCTTGTATGCAGTACTGCTCTCATATCTGAGGTTGCTCATGTTGCACCAGTCTTTTGGATAAGTTTGAGTCAAAGGCTAAAAAACTTATAAATTGTTCCACTCTTTCCAATTCACTCGACCCTTTATCTTTGCGATGTAACGTTGGTGCCTTATCCCTTTTCTATAGGTACTACAGCGGCAAATGCTCGAGGGAACTCTCCACTCTTATACCTTCGCCTTTACGACGGCTTCGTAACACAAGGGGTAGGGGTGCAATGTCTGCACATAAATTTCACGTGGACATGGGTAGCTCCAGGATTGTCCTCTGTGATGCTTCCTTCTTTCCATCCTCCTCTGTTTTATGGAATTTTCTCCCATCTTGTGTTTCGTGAGGAATTCAATCTCAATTACTCTAATGCAAACGTCCTATCTCACCTACAGAATTTGCGTTAGGTGGGACTTTGCATGATTTTCCTTAGTCTCTTAATTATTGATAAAATACCACTTCCTTAAAAAGAGGTCTGCCCGTGAGCGGTGGTGATATATATATATATATATATATATATATATATATATATATATATATATATATATATATATATATATATATATATATATATATATATATATATATATATATATGTATATATATATTCCAAGAAAGAGTCATATAATATGAGCTAGAATTATAATCATCAACAAAAGCCATTTGAATGATTAAGGATTTCCTTATCTAATCAAGATTTCTCTTTCTATAAGGGATTTCAAAGTCTTTATCCCTCATCTCCATCTATAACCTATATTATAACTTTATCTATTTTCTTATATTTTTCACGCATTTTCTTTTCCTTTACAATTTTGGATTCCATAATTATTATTATTTTTATCTTATTTTAGATTTTTAGATTTTGTTTCTACATGCCGCATCTTTACACACACACACACACACACACAACACACACACACACACACACACACACACACACACACACATATATATATATATATATATATATATATATATATATATATATATATATATATATATATATATATATATATATATATATATATATATATATATATATATATATATATAATATATATATATATATATATATATATATATATTATATATATATATATATATATATATATATATATATATATATATATATATATATATATATATATATATATATATATATATGGACCGTTTATTTTGAAAGTGGTGTAAGTCCATTTTCTTTTGTTTCGAGAAAATTAAAGGTTACTATATTTGTTGATTTAAAAATACAGGCAAATCATATGAGGTCTGGCATTGTTTCTATTGTTTTATCAACATTTAATTTGTTTATATAAATTTTTTTGGCTAATTAGACTACGATAACACATATTTATGTGCTGTAAATGGACTTACACCACTTTCAAAATTAGACAATTGTAAAAATCGTTTAATTTCAATTTTGGAAAATCAAATATCGCTTAAAATATACTTCATTTTAATATAATTTTGTTTACAAATACGCATAACAACACATAAAATTTTATTTTAGACGGCAATTACATTGTCATTACAAGATACTGATTACAAGAATTTACTTATTCTCTGCATGTGGTAGTGTTTCAAAATATGCATGATGCACCGGAGGTATATAGGGTAGTAGCTGCTTCATGTCTTTATATTTTTCGTACGTAATAGGTCTGGCATTTTGGTACAAAGGCTCCAGGGCGATTTTTTCAAATTTTAACGGTCTTCCAGGACGTAGAGGTAATAAATTGATAATTTTAAATTCTGCGTCCGTCATCGTTGTTTTATAAAAAATGGTATATGGTGCAATTTTGAGGAACCTCAACCAACATATTTGCAACCAATTGACCTGTTCCCCATTAGTATTTTTTTTATCTGTTTTTTAATTGCATTTTGGAGATTTTTTGTTGAAATGAAATTCTCCCGTTTCATTTCATATAAAATGAATTTATCCTGTTTTCTACATTGCGCTATTACATTATAGTAATCTTGTGGTGTGTACACAAAATTCATTTTTCTCAATGCCAGCTAGTATAAAATAAATGAAAAATAACAAAACACTGATCGGCATCCATCTGCTACGCCACCTACCTCTGTCAATTGGACTTACACCACTTTCGTAATCGATGATTATGCAATTTCATTTACCGACCGATTTTAAGTTGTACAAAACATGGGATTTTTTTGAGAAATTAAACACGGACTAGTTATATATAAAAAAAATTACATTAAATTAAGCATGAATTACGTGATAGCTCATTTTTCTCAAAAATGGACTTACACCACTTTCAAAAATAAACGGTATATATATATATATATATATAATATATATATATATATATATATATATATATATTATATATATATATATATATATATATATATATATATATATATATATATATATATATATATATATATATATATATATATATATATATATATATATAATATATATATATATATATATATATATATATATATATATATATATATATATATATATATATATATATATATATATATATATATATATAATATGTCACTTCTGGTGGGCAAAGACCAGAGGCCTACTAATTTCCACCAGAATTGGAACAGTACCGGAATCTGGTGGTTAAAAGCTGACATGTACCGATGCACGGCATTTGAAACTGAGCGGGTTTTTGAAAAATTACCAGCAAAGTACATGTAGGTCTGAGCATAGCGACTAAGTCTGGGGTCGGAGAGATAGACAGAGAAAGGATGAGACTGTGAAGAAAGGCGTGCTGAACGAGCCCTTTTAGATGGAGAAGATACGACGTGAAAGTTCCGAAAAGCAGTGTCGATTGTTATAACTATAGTATAGAGAGAGTGACGCAACAATTCGACTGGCAGAAAGAGGCTTCAGAGAATTATTGAGAGCAGGAGAATTGATAAGACGAAAAGCCCTAGACTCTACCTTATCAAGGAGAGGTGAATGAGTAGAACCACCCAAGATGTTGCAGATGTATTCCATAGAGGAGCCAACAGCTCCCCTATAAAGAGTAAGTAACTGGGGTGGCTTGAAGAATTTCTGAAGGTGTCTCAGGACACCCAACCTCTTAGAAGCTTGGTTAGAAAGAGAATTTTTGTGATCTTTTCAAATAAGATCATGAGAGAAAGAAACACCGAGGATATTAAGGTATTTAAGGACAGATGAAGGTTTGAGTTGCCTGAATTGTGTGTTTTCAAAGAATATGTCACAGTTATGTGGGAGGTTGTGTCAAGTAGAGAGATGGAGGAACTGAGCTTTTGAAGCATTGGGTACAACTGTTTTCTGTATCCCAATTTGAAATACGTGAAAGATCTGAGTTTAGTTGCTCCAAGGACACCTTTTATAGCGAAACGAAAGGTGCGTTTACTGCTGTATAATGAGAACTAGAAGAAAACCATTGGCGGAGGAGGTATAATGAAATAACATAATATAATTTCAGAGAAAGGAGAAGAGAGAATTTGCTCTATTTTGGTGATTTTAGAGGGTTGCATGTCTGTAATAGTGTTTTTATGTTTTTGAAAGGAGAGCCTACACCGTGTAAAATGTGGAGATGAGTGCGAAAGGGTGCGCACCATTGGGCTCTGAGGTGAGATGGAAAGTACCCTTAACACACCATATACTCAATGGGTTGCATCCTCATCTCTTCTGGAGCTCTACTTTCCTCCCCCTTGTATATATATATATATATATATATATATATATATATATATATATATATATATATATATATATATATATATATATATATATATATATATATATATATATATATATATATATATATATATATGTAATATAAATTTGTCAAAAATAATATAAAAAAAAAAAAAATAAAAATAATAATAATAATAATAATAATAATAATAATAATAATAATAATAATAATAAAATAATAATAATAATAATAATAATAATAATAATAATAATAATAATAATAATAATAATATAATAATAATAATAATAATAATAATAATAATAATAATAATATATAATAATAATAATAGTAATAATAATGAAAATAATAATAATAGTAATTATAATGATAAAATAATAATAATAATAATAATAATAATAATAATAATAATAATAATAATAATAATAATAATAATAATATAATAATAATAATAATAATAATAATAATAATAATAATAATAATAGAAATTAGAATAATAATAATAATAATAATAATAATAATAATAATAATAATAATAATAATAATAATAATAATAATAATAATAATAATAATAATAATAATAATAATAATAATAATAATAATAATAATAGCATAATTAAATTTATAATTCTTATCGGTTTATATGCCTTTATAACCACTAAAATAATTCCAAAAATTTTGAACTAATAATAATTGGATCTAAAAATAATAATAATAATAATAATAATAATAATAATAATAATAATAATAATAATAATAATAATAATAAAAATAATAATAATAAAAAAAAAGTTGACGATTAAGCTTAATCTTTAAACAAATGCTTAACTAAATGAATTAAAATATTAATATCATAGAAAAAATAAAATGATTTATTGAACTAGAAATCTTTATTATATTATTTAGGTTACATTGTTTATTAAATAGAAATTAGAATATATATTACTAAGCCATTAATAGAATTATTTTTTGAGATTTCAAGGCTACTTACTACGTCTTTATTCTCTTTAAGAAATTGTTTTAATGATTTAATTGGAGGACGTTAAATCAAAACATATCTTATGAAAGACTTTGTTTGACATTCTCCTTTAATAAGAGGTCTTTGTGCCAATCATTATTACGCTTTCTTCACAGAATTAATACATACTAATTTACTATGACCTATTCTATTCCACTCTCTCTCTCTCTCTCTCTCTCTCTCTCTCTCTCTCTCTCTCTCACACACACACACACAACATTTATATATATATATATATATATATATATATATATATATATATATATATATATATATATATATATATATATATATATATATATATATATATATATATATATATATATATATATATATATATATATATATATATATATATATATATATATATATATATATATACTATATATATATATATATATATATATATATATATATATATATATATATATATATATATATATATATATATATATATATATATATATATATATATATATATATATATATATAATATATATATATATATATATATATATATATATATATATATATAATATATCACCATTACTCACGGGCAGAGGCATATTCAAAGAGGTGTTGAAGCAAGAAAAAGAATTCAAATATCCAACTTTACCCAAATTAAGAAGATGAGCACACACTTGGGTTTTAAAGCAACTGAGATTAAATTCGGCTGGAAACAAAAAAGATGGAAGAGAATTCCACAAAACAGAGGTGGCTGGAAATTAGAAGGCAATACAGCGGATAATTTTACCTTCATCTTAGCCTTCACATTTTCATTTGCAGACAATGCAGCCCTTGTCCTACAATAACTCCGTAAAGGTAGAGGTCTACGAGTGGTCAATTCCCTCAAGGCGTGGTACTTTTATATATATATATATATATATATATATATATATATATATATATATATATATATATATATATATATATATATATATATATATATATATATATATATATATATATATATATATAATATAATTATATATATATAAAGACAAAAAAGCAAAAAACGTCACGTCATAAAAGATAAAATTTCAAGTGAAATGGAAAGAGAGGAACAGTTTATAAATCTTTAACCTTTAACTCGACCCTATCCAGAGGACGGGTGAGACCTGAATCAACACAAATATGAGAGCAGTAGTCCATACAAGGGAAGGTGAGGCCCTTGTATAGATGCAGTAACTGCGAAAAAGGAAAAAATTCTCGTAGTCTAAACAAAACCTCAAGCTTGTTAGAGGCCACCTTATTAACTAAATTCTCTTATATACGTTTATTATAATATATATATATATATATATATATATATATATATATATATATATAATATATATATATATATATATATATATATATTGGAGTGCCTATGCTCTCACAACCTTCCTCCTTCTTTACATGTATCCTACAAATTTACAAGCGCTTACACTTACATTACCTATTAAATAAATAAAAAAATAGCGAAACATAAATCAGCCTCGGAGAATCCTAGAAGGGCTGATTCCTTAGCCCCTCATCCACTCCTTCCCCATCACCTCTTGAATATTGGTGACTGTCGGTGATGGGATTTGTGTCACCAAGACCTTGTTGCCGACTTGCCCTGGTTCAAGGTCATTTTTCATTAATTTCTGCAACATTCGCGGTTTTTTTTTTAAAATCTCTACTCTGTCGAAAACCACATCTCTTCTTCTAAACCTCTTCTCTTGTTTTTAACTGAAACTCAGGTGTCTGAGTGCTCTGTCAGAAACCCTACTCTGTTTCCTCCTACTGTCTCTATCCTCAATTTTCAGCCAAAGGCGGATGTTGCGCATATGTGCGCAATGATATTGTCTGTTCACGTGTCTCTAATTTGGAATCTTCTGAATTCTCTACCTTATGGCTTAAACTTTCTTTCAACTCTACAACTAAATTCATTTGTTCTGTCAATTTATCTCCTAACTCTACAGACTATCCAAAATTCTTCGACTATTTTAACTCCAAAATAGAACACATTCTTTCTTCTTCTCCTTTCTCTGAAATCATCATATTAGGTGATTTCAATGTTCACCACCGCCATTGGTCTTATGATCCAGCTGGTGAACTCGCCTAAGACTTTTCTATCTTGAATAACCTTAGGAAGTTGGTGCATCTCCCACCCATATCCCTGACCGTCTTGGTGATGAATCCTATATGCTTGATCTTTTCCTAACTTCTTATCCTTCTCTCTACACGGTTAAACTCTTTCCTCCTCTGGGTTCATCCGATCACCTTATCTTTGTACCTTGTCCTGTCTCTTCAAGTCTTCCGCAAGAACGGCCCCTGCCTTCGTCGAGGAGACGTTTCTGTCATATCGGTGCCACTAACTGGTCTGACTTGCTGCTGTTCTTTTAAGATTTTCCATGGAATGATTGCTGTTTCCGTGGGAGGGGTCCCTCGGAGTGTGCAGAGCGCATAAGCAAGGTGATTCTCTCTGACATGGAGGCGTACATTCCATATTATTTCCCTTCTACTAAACATAGCAAACCTTAGGTTTAACTCTCCTTGTTCTTATGCTATCCGCCGCAGGGATGCTGCCTTTAGGGATTACCGTCGTCTTCAAACTCCAAACTCATGCAACTTATATTTCACTCCGGAATCGTGCAAAATATATTTTTCGAGATATCAAAAACTTTTCTCCGTCAGAAATGCAAAAATCTTTCTATTTCCTCTTCCTCTCGCCCTTTCTGGCATTTTGCCAAATAATGTCAACTCTAACTTTGCTTCTTCCTCTTTCCCTCCTCTAGTATCTTCTGACGGTTAACTGCCGTTTTGACTTCCTCGCTCAAACATTTGCCACCAATTCAACCTTAGACGATTCCGGAGCTGTTCCTACTCCTTCAACCCCTCCAGCTCATTTAGGCCTGAAATTGTAATTTCTTCTAAAGACGTAATTTCTGCTCTCTCTGAGCATAGCACTAAGAAGGCGTACTGTCTTTATGGTATCCCTGATGTGGTTCTCAAAACTTGTTCTTTCGAGCTTGCAACCTGACCTTGGTAAACTATTTCGCCTATGTCTTTCTACTTCAACCTTCCCTTCTTTCTGGAAACGTGCGCTCATTCAGCCTGTGCCGAAAAATCAACCCTCTAACTACCATCCAATTTCTTTAGCCTCCGTTCTTTCTAAAAAAATTTAATTTACCCTTAATAGGAAGATTTGGAAACATTTCAATTCTTCTAATCTTATCTCTGATCTCCAGTATGGTTTTCGTAAGAAACCCTTTACTGGAGATCTTCTTTCATTTCTCTCTGACTTTTGGTCCTCCGCTCTTCGTCATTTCGGTGAATCTTTTGTTGTCGCGCTGGATATATCGAAAGCTTTTGATAGAGTCTGTCACCAAAGCTTTAATTTCCAAACTTCCCTCTTTCGTAAACTACCTTCTCTATGTGGCCTTCTCTCTGATTTCCTCTCTGGTCG
Source organism: Armadillidium nasatum (assembly GCA_009176605.1). Lineage (NCBI taxonomy): Eukaryota > Metazoa > Arthropoda > Malacostraca > Isopoda > Armadillidiidae > Armadillidium > Armadillidium nasatum. Next base: position 92,180 of record SEYY01020066.1, read on the forward strand.
TTCTATAGCAGCTGTTGTAGACGGCCACCGTTCATCTTATAAATCTATTAATAGTGGTGTCCTCAAGGATCTGTTCTATCCCCAACACTTTTTCTGCTTTTCATTAATGACCTTCTCTGTATTACTTCATCTCTATCCACTCCTATGCTGATGACTCCACCCTTCATTACCCTTTTAATTTTGAAAGGCGCCCCTCCCAACAACAGTTAATAAACGGAAGGAGTGTGACCTTGGAGCAACTAACCGCATTTCAAATTGAGGCAGATTAAACAATGTCGTTTTCAATGCCTCAAAAATTCCATTCCTCCATCTCTCTACTCGATGCAATCTTCCACACAACTATGAAATCTTCTTCGAAAACACACAACTCAAACCTTCATTTCTCCTTAATATTCTTGGTTTTCTTTCTCCCGAGATCTTTCTTGGAAAAATCACATTATTTCTCTTTCTAAACAAGCTTCTAAGAGGTTGGGCGTTTTCAGGCGCCTTCGGGTTTTTTTACGCCACTCTAGTTGCTTGCTTTTTATAGGGGTGTTGTTAGCCCCTGTATGGCTAGCAACTCCCCTCTTCAACGTGTGCCGAAGAATGGAGATCCCTCTCAACTCTGTAAATATCTTCCTATTTCTTTATCCTCCTTTCTTTCTAAAGTATTCGAATCTATTCTTAATAGGAAGATTTGGAAACACCTTAATTCTCCTAATCTTATCTCTAATTGCCAGTATAGCTTTCGTAAAGAACGCTTTACTGCTAATCTTCTTCCCTTTCTTTTTGACTCTTGGTCCCCCGCTATTCGAGGTTCCTGTGAATCTTTTGCTGTGGCGCAAGGCATATCGAAAGCTTTCGATAGAGTCTTTCACAAAGCTTTAATTTGGAAAGTTCCCTCTTTCGAAATCTATCCTTCTCTCTGTGACTTCTCTAATTTCCTCTCTGCTCATTAAAAGCAGCTGTTGAATACGATCACCGTTTTCCTTTAAATCTATAGAAAGTGGTGTTCCTCAAGAACCTGTCTTATCTCCAACTCTCTTTCTTCTTTTCATTAAGGACTTTCTCTCTATTATTTCTTCACCTTTTCACTTTAATACTGATGACTCCACCCTACATTACTCCTTTCTCTTTGAAAGACAGCAACAGCAGTTAATTGTCGCAAGAAAGGTAGCCTTGGAGCAATTGACCTTTGTACCTTCTTGTATTTCAAATTGGAGTAGAGAAAACAGGGTCGATTTGAATACCTCAAAAACACAATTCCTCCATCTTACTACTCGACACCATCTACCACACAACTCTGACATCTTCTTCGAAAATACTCGAATCAAACCTTCATCTGTCCTCAATATTCTCAGTGTTTCTTTTTCTCGTGATCTTTCTTCGAAGAATCACTTTACTTCTCTTTCTAAACAAGCTTCTAAGAGGCTGGGTGTTCTGAGGCGATTTCGTGATTTTTTACTTCACCCTAGTTGCTTGCTCTTGATAGGGGTGTTGTTCGTGTTACGTGCCTCTCTCTTTACTATCGCTATTGCAACAGACACTTCTCCTCCGAACTCTCATGTTGCATTCTTCCTCCATTTATAAGGGCTCGTGCGACATGACTTTCTACACAGTCTCATCCTTTCTCTGTCTAACTCTCCGACCTCAGACTTAACCGCTACTTTCAAACTTACATGTACTCTACTGGTAAATTCTAGATCATACTCCCATTATCTATTTTTCCAACTTCCTTTAATTTGCACACTTTTAAACCCCGTGTATCGGTCATGTCGGCCATGAACGGACAGATTTCCTACTTTTCCCAACTCTGGTGGAAATTGATAGGTCTCTGGCCTTTGCCCACCAGAGGTGATATATATATATATATATATATATATATATATATATATATATATTATATATATAATATATATATATATATATATATATATATATATATATATATATATATATATACTTTTTTTTTTTTTTTTTTTTTTTTTTTTTTTTTTTTTTTATTTTTTTTTTTTTTTTTTTTTCTTTTTTCTTTTATATTTGAAGAGAAGGTCATTTTATTTTCTTCTTATCATCATAAAATTTATTGTTTTCCATACTTTTTTTTCCTTTATCCTTTTAAAACCTTTTCGAGTCCGGAAGGATAACGAAAGAAGTCCAAGATTAAATCAGATCCCATATATATATATATATATATATATATATATATATATATATATATATATATATATATATATATATATATATATATATATATATATATATATATATATATATATATATATATATATATATATATATATATATATATATATATATATATATATATATATATATATATATATATATATATATATATATATATATATATATATATATATATATATATATATATATATATATATATATATATATATATATATATATATATATATATATATATATATATATATATATATATATATATATATATATATATATATATATATATATATATAGATGGAGTGAAGTATCGGTATCGGTATCGTATCGGCAAGTTCGGCATATTTTTAAGTATCGTATCGGTATCGGTATTTTTAGGTATCGGTATCGGCAAGTATCGGCATATTTTTAGGTATCGGGTATCGGGTATCGGTTTCGGGGAATTTTTAGGTATCAGTATCGGTAAAAATTTTGGTATCGCTCCATCTCTAATATATATATAATATATATATATATATATATATATATATATATATATATATATATATATATATATATATATATATATATATATATATATATATATATATATATATATATATATATATATATATATATATATATATATATATATATAATATATATATATATATATATATATATATATATATATATATATATATATATATATATATATATATATATATATATATAAATATATATATATATATATATTAAACGTATTAAATACATAAAAAGACGTAAATAATTATTTAATTAAAATTATCTTTCTATAAAGACATAATGGAATCATAAATATTACTAATACATCTTTTCAAGATTTAAAAAAAAAAAAAAAAAAAAAAAAAAGTTTTTTTTAATAAATTAAAAAATTAAAACTTTTAGTTGATCTCTTTCCACTGTGTCAGAGTCCTTTACCCTAAAAATTGAACAGCATTAATACTCCACTCATAGGCACCAAATAACCCTTTTTACCTTAATGATAATAATAAAAATAATAATAATAATAATAATAATAATAATAATAATAATAATAATAATAATAATAATAATAATAATAATAATAACAATAATAATAATAATAATAATAATAACAATAAAAATAATAACTAATAATAATAAAAATAATAATGATAATATTAATATTAATAATAATAATAATAAAGAATCACGAAAATTTAAAATTTATGCAGGTATAAAAAGAAAGAAAAAAAAAAAAAGACATCTTCTTATTTGCGAAAGTATTATTAGTTGATGTGGAAGTTGTGAAACTGTTGAAGAAAATGAAAAGTACAAAAATTTTAGATTAAATGTTGAATAATGTTTTTTCACGATGATATTGTTGTGTCCTTTTCATAAGTGACTTTGGCAAATAAATTTTAATTTTAAAAACTTAAGAAAATTTTATTGTAGAGAAAGAATTATTTGTGGCGTTAAGATTATCATATCAATTACTGATTATCATAAAACAAAAACAAAAAAATGTATTAAAAATGTTGTATATTTTACTTGAAGGAAGTTATATTAAAAAAAATATAAATAGTAACGAAAAACTTCGTGATTATTATTATTATTATTTTTATTTGTAGTAGTAATTACACTAATTAATTATTTGTAGTAGTAATTACACTAGTAATAGTAGTTAGTGTTGTTGATGCATTAATAGTAATAGTAGTAGTATTAAAAATATTTATTATTATTACCAGTCAGGACATAAAAATTGTTTGCAGGAAGTAATATTAAAAGACATAAGTACTCGTAGTTAATGAAAAATTTTTTTTTATTAATGTGACGCAGAATAATCCTATGTAAATGCAGAAGAATAAATAGACAAGAGAATTTGGAAGCTTAATAAGCGTAGAAGAAAAGATAAAGAAAAAGAAGATTAAGGTACATGCGATGATGAATAAATTATGTAAAAAGAAACAAAATTGGCGAAGTGTGATTGCTCGAGAAAAGGAAGAGGCCATTCGTAAGAAAAATTACATGAGATATTACACAATAAGGGGGAGAGTAATGAGATGGAAGCAGAAAAAAAGGAATGCAATTTAAATGTGGAACAAAGGAAGAGGATGATAATAATAACGTCAAAGAATAAGATGGAAAGAAATAAGAGTTTATAGAAGAATAAAGAAAATAAATGATAAAAACTAATGATAAGGAGATAAATTATTGGATAGGAAAGTTTTTTTTTAAAGAAGATTTATGATAAAATTTCTGAAAAATTGTGGAAAAGTTAGAATTATTGGAGTATTTTTTCTTTACTTTTTTAAAAAAACTCTTTGAGCTTCACAGTCAAGGTCACCAGCAAGAAAGGGTTAAATTACATGAAAAGGAAACTAAGAAATCTTAAAACAACACCGCAATTAAAATACTATTTTAAAGACAATATTGAAGTAGAGAGAGGCGCAAAATACTTTAAATGAATTTAAATACTAAATACTGAAAAATGTTCTTCAAATACATTTCTAATTACTTTTAAAATATTCTTGCATTATATATATATATATATATATATATTATATATATATATATATATATATATATATATATATATATATATATATATATAATATATATATATATATATATATATATATATATATATATATATATAATATATATATATATATATATATAAAATATATATATAATATATATAATATATATATATATATATATATATATATATATATATATATATATATATATATATATATATATATAAAGCTCCAGTTCAAAATTATCGCACCACGAATGAAATAGGATGTCATATCTTAGTGCCTCCAGAGTTTGTGATATATATATATTATATATATATATATATATATATATATATATATATATATATATATATATATATATATATATATATATATATATATATATATATATATATATATATATATATAGTTCCCGTTCAAAATTATCGCATCATGAATGAAATACGATATCATATCTCACTGCCTCTGAAGTTTGTGTAATAACACCATTCTTTGCCTTGTCTGTGGAAGGGGATGACGAGTGGAATGGAGAAAAACGTGAGACATCGTTTAGTACGTTTATTTCATGATAGTAAAACACATACACTTTGGTATCTGGGAAGCGCAACTTGTGGACTTCCAACTTTGGTGTCACAGATCGAGGACCCGTATGTGCAACTAGTAATGCGTAACACCGCTTTTGGCCTTGATGACAGTCTGCATTCTTCAAGGAGTAGTCAATATGAGGTTGTATTCCTGGGGTATGTTATCCCATACAGTAATGATGGCACGTTTATTCTGTTGGATTGTAAGGGTGCGGGCTCTGATTGTCAAACTGAGTTTTTTGAGAAGGTCTTAAAGATGTTCGATTAGGGTGGATGTCAAGTTTTCGAAGGGGAAGGGGGGACTCTAGCATCTGTACAACAATCAAGCGTAGATAATCCGTAACTGTCCTTTTAATGAGTGGGCGAACATTATCGTACATTAGGTGGAAGTGGTTTCCTATAAACAGTGCAAAATGCATAACATAGTATTGCAGTATGTGCTATAGGTAGCATGTGGCATTCAATGACCTCCGATAAATAGGATCGAGGGTGGTACGAGTATAGAAGCAAATACCTCCCCGGAACAATCTGAACACACCTCCCTTAGTGCAATGTTGTATGAGCTTAGTGAAGCTATAACGTTCATCAGGTCTTCGTCAGACTCTATCACGCCCATCTACATATCTCAAGTGTACCACGATATTGTCTGTGAGTAGCACACGCTTCCAATGTGCATGATTTCTAGCGAACGTATTCGTTGTACCTTGAGCACAGCTGTGAGTAGCTTTGCAATGGTTGACCTATTTGCCAGTCCACACACACACACACACACACACACACACATATATATATATATATATATATATATATATATATATATATATATATATATATATATATATATATATATATATATATATATATATATATATATATATATATATATATATAATATATCATACAGAGATGGAATTTATGAAAATACCCCTTCATTTTCTTACTGTACCCAAACAAAAATATACTTAAAACTTCTGTATGTAGGATCACTTACATCTGAACTTAATATAAATATTCTTACTATAATTGAAGTTACTTTCCTGCAACGCCAGTCATTCTTATAAATTATAACTCACTCTCAATTTATCTTTTCTTCAGACACAAAGAATCTAATTCAATGCTTCTCAGATCCTCATTAATTTATTTATTTAAGTGTACCAGCTGAGTAGTAAGGGGGTCCATAATTACTCAGCTGTTTTACAGCATATGTAGGGCAAACTGGTCTACATTTGAAAGTTTCCTTTAGAACAGACCATCCTCTTTGCTCTCCTGTACACTCTGCCATAAAAGACCATTGGACATACCCATTACCCACCCTTTTTCTTCATTAAATTTCTCTGTTCTTCAAGTACAGAGAAATCGGAAGAAGAAAAAAAGAGTGGGTATCTCCACGGTCTCTTATGGCAGTAAAGGAAAGAGAAAGGTCAGTTCTGAAGGAAACTCCTCTATGCTTATCAATCCTCATTTTTAAATGTAGACCAGTTTGTCCCACAAAAGCTGCATTACATCTGGCGCTCTTAATTAAATAAATAAAGTAATGAGCATCTGAGAAGCATTGGGGTAGATTCCTTGTGTCTGAAGAAAGTGTGAATTGAGAGGGAGTTATAATTTGTAGAGTAAACTAGCATTGGGGTAATTTAGCTTCAAATGCAGTAAGAATATTTTTGTTAAGATTAGATGTAAGGGACCCTAAATATCGAAGTTTTATATATAATTTTTGCTTAGGAACAGTAGGAAAATGATGAGTAGCTCTAAAGGTATCAGCGATAAACTCGTTAATACTTTTTTTTCCACTTGGAACTTAGGGAATAAATTAAAATGGAAAAGAATTTTAATAAATTCCATCTCTTTATGGAACAAATGCCAGTCAGAGCAAATTTTAAATGCTCTTTAGATTCTAGATCTTAGACCTGATATAATAAACTTAAGAGGTATATTGCTAAAATAGTTTGTAGCAAGAAGGTTAGAAGTAGGTTTTCTATAAACAGATGTTTTAAAAATGTTGTTAATATGCATATATACATCTAATAAAAGGGAATTATTACTTCTTGTTCCATAGCGAATCTCATGCTGTTGTATCTCTCATTCATATATGGTAGAAACATATTGGCATGAGCTTCCCCTTTAAAACTAAGAAACAGTCATCCATGTAGCGGCAATAGAGAAGGGGTTTGCATAGAGGGGGGAATTTTCTAATCCGTTGTTTTTCATAATAACAGAGAAAGCTATTTGCAAAAGCAGGACCTAGAGGAGAGCCTATAGCCGTACCATCAATTTGGTTATAGTTCCCCTTCGAAAAGGAATATAGAATCTTCTCCAAATAATATTAAAAGTTAAGTGAATAAAAGGTGATCCATTCCCATAATGTTTTGATTGTTGTGAAATAATTCATTAGTTATTATGTTGATGGTTTCAGAAATAGGAAGATTTGTATACAAAGATTCAATATCAAAGCTTGTCATGAAGCAAGTGCCAAAAGAAGAAGAATTTAGGCAATTGATAAAGTCGAAAATGTCTCACAAGGTATATTCGTTTAGAGGATCTAAGATATTAACTAAAAATTTGGCAAGATTGTAGTTAGGAGAGCTATTATATATATATATATATATATATATATATATATATATATATATATATATATATATATATATATATATATATATATATATATATATATATATATATATATATGATACATTTTTGCATTCGCGTCCTCATCATAATTAACATTCGCATCCGCACTTGACGAAAAATTCTAATATCTCATCAGCAAATTAGAAAAAATGACATCTGATCCATCACTAATTTATATATATATATATATATATATATATATATATATATATATATATATATATATATATATATATATATATATATAATATATTTGGAGGGCGGTGGTGAAAGGGGTTGAAAGATAAGAATGGGTATGTTTGTAAGGGAATTATGGCGGGCACCACCCCACGAAAGTGGGAAGGGTGATGGCGAAATAAATAAATAAATAAAAATATATATATATATATAATATATATATATATATATATATATATATATATATATATATTATATATATATATATATATATATATATATATATATAATATACAATTCCATTCCGTAAAAATAAAAAATAAAAAATAACTTACATTTGTTTAATTTAATAAACAGAAAGAAACAAAATTTAGGAAAAAATTATTGATTATTTCATAAAGAACAAAATATTAAATTTTTAATTTTTTTTTTTTTTATTTTTTTTAATTAAAGAAAAGCACTAACAGGTTACCTCATCAGCGTCGAAGTGAATTTTGAGAAATTTTATGCCTATTTCAGAACTTCAAAATAAATAAAAATAAAATCATACTACTTTTTGTAAAATATTTTTTCTTTTTAGTTCAAGGGAAGAGCCTTCTGTATATAGTCTAACAGCTACGCTGTTGTCAATGGTTTCGAATCCTTATTATTGCTAATTTCGTTGCAACATTTGTTGTGTCTATGTTGGCTTTGCTTGATTTTGGTTACTCCTGTAACCCAGGATGTAGCCATGTAGTCCTAGTAGATGTTCCAATCACCTTCCTATTGATTCTTTTATATATATTATATATATATATATATATATATATATATATATATATATATATATATATATATATATATATATATATATATATATATATATATATATATATATATATATATATATATATATATATATATATATATATATATATATATATATATATATATATATATATATATATATATATATATATATATATATATATATATATATATATATATATATATATATATATATATATATATATATATATATATATATATCATGAAGAAGTCTTCGTAGAAATCCACCATAAAAATCTTAATGAGAAAAAAGAACGTTTTGAGAAAACTTTGAAGCTTCTTTTAAATCCAACAAAATTCTTGCCAGATACCTTTTTAATAACTTTTAAGATTATATTTTTTTTCTTTAATTATATAAACAATTTTGAATATACAGGGTATTACAGGACTGCACCGACAAACTTGTAGGACCGATGCGCGCGCCAAGCCATGTAGCATAGTCCCGGTTTGTTGATATTCTGTTTCGTGTGCGTACAGACACGCTTACCGGTACGTTTACGGTGCTGTGCGGGTAGCAGTAAGCATGGACTACGAGTTCCTGGAAATGACCTAGATGATAATGTGCTACAGTAAGTCTAGAACAACGTTAACCTAGCAAGAAACATCCACTCCACAGTACCTTTGCTGCGAAACATCGCTGCCTATGGGAAAGGGGCAAACTTCTTGTGCATGTCGGCAGTGGAGGGCGTGTTCTGAGGACACTGATCTTTGAGAATAACGTGGTCGAGAGATTAAAACACCCCTCGCCATCCAGCACGCGAGCCGTGTCACATAATATGGGCGTAAATCACCTGTCCAAATGAAGTGCTTTGCGGGAATACAACCTACATATGTACCACTTTCAGAGGGCCAAGTCCCTGGGATAGGTGATTATGCACATTTACGGTGGTTTCTTCATATCGCGGAGGAAATGATGCCCTCTACTCCACGCCACGCACGTGTTATTCACAGATGAAGCCTGCTTTATTCGGTACGGTTATTTTAACAGCAGGAATAGCCACGTTTGGAACTATGCGAACTCAAATCACCAATTACCAATCGATATCACCAACAACGGTTTTTCGTGAACATCTGGACTGAAATTGTTGGTTGACATTTTCTGGGACCTTTAATACTGCCAGCAAAGTTAATGGGAGCCGCTTGCCTACTGTTCCTGCAAACAGTACTTCCGAACCTGATGGATAACGTTAAGCTTGCGGTGCGCCGACAACCCTGGTTCCGGCAAAATGATGCTTAGCACACTTCTGTATTGATGCGCGGGCGCACATAAGAGATGACTTTGGTGAACATTGGATTAGTGAGCGCAGAAGAATTGATAAGAGATAAGCATTAGACTTCACCTTGTCATGGAGAGATGTACGAGTGGAACCATCCCAGATGTGTGAGGCGTACACCATACAAAGTCGAACAACAACCCCAAAAATAGAAGCAACTTGGGTGTCGTGAAGATATTCTGAAGGCGCCACAGAACACCCAACCACTTAGAAGATGGTTAGAAAGAGAAATATTGTGATCCTTCCAAGAAAGATCAAGAGAGAATGAAACACCGAGAATATTAAGGACAGATGAAGGTTTGAGTTATGTGTCTTTGAAGAAGTTATAGCTGTGTGGAAGGGGAGGTCTGGTAGAGAGATGGAGGAACTAAATTCTTGAGGCATTGAAAAAACCATGTTTTTTTCTGAACCAATTTAAAATAGTTAGTTAGTTAGTTAATCAGAGGTTAGTTGCTCCAAAGTCACCATTCTATCGTGAATGAACTGTTTCCGGAAGGAGTTTCTTTAAAACTGAAAGGAGTAATGAAGGGTGGAATCATCAGCATAGGAGTGAATATGTGATGAATTAATTGAGAGAAGGTCATTAATGAAATGTAAAAAAAGTGATGGGTATAGGACAAAACCCTGAGGAACCTAACTACAACAGCAGCTATAGAACGACAGGAAAGAAAATCGGGGAAAACACAACAGAGAGAAGAAAAGATTCTGAAAGAAGGAAGTTTAGAATTCAAAGCTTAGCGCCAAACTCTATCGAAGGATTTCGATATATCCAGAGCGACAGTAAATATTTATTGAAATGCCTAACCAAGAATCAGAGAAGGGAAAGGAGGTTAATAGTAACGTTTTTTTCCTTTTTTTCTTTTACGAAAGCCATATTGCTGATCAGAGATAAGATTTGAAGATTTGAGATGTTTTCAAATCTTCTTGTTAAGGATAGATTCGAAAACTTTAGGTAGAACGGAGGTTAAGGAAATGGGACGGTAGTTAAAGGGTTGAGAGGGGTCTTCCTACTTTGGCACAGGTTTGAATGAGCGCACGTTTCAGGCAAGAAGAGAAGGTTGAAGTAGAAAGATAGACAAATAGTTTACCAAGGCTGGAAGCAAGATCAGAAGAACAGGTTTTGAGATCTACAGGAGGGTTACCATCAGGAAATTACGCCTTTATTGTGTTAAGCTCAGAGAGAGCAGAAATGACATCTTTAGAAGAAATTACAACTAGAAGAATAAATGAGTTTGGGTGTGGTTGGGGGTTTGATGAAGGAGGAACAGCTTCGGAATCGTCTAAAGTTGAATTAGATTCAACTTTAGAAGAAGGCTAAACGGCAGTTGTGACGTCAGAAGATACTAGAGGAGGGAAAGAGGATGAAGCAGAGTAAGAATTGGCATTTTTTGCAAAATGAAAGAAAGGGCATGAAGAAGATTAACCAGAAAGATTATTGCTTTTTCTACGGAGAAAAGAGTGTTTGGTGCTGTGGAGGATAGATTTGCACTTCCGGGATGAAATATAAGTTGTGTAAGTTGCTTCAATTTGAAGACGATGGTAATACCTGAAGAATAGCATAAGAACAAGCAGAGTTAAGCCAAGGGTTGTTAGATTTAGTAGAAGAGAAAGAATATGAAATATACGCCTCAGTGCCAGAGAGAATCACCCCGGTAATGAGCTCGGCATACTGCAAGTGACCCCTCCCACGGATGCAATAACCATACCACGGGAAATCAGAGAAGTACGACTGGAAATCCCAGCTCGTGGTATCAAAATGTTACAAATGTTTCGTCGCCCTAGGATTGGGTCTTTCTTGCGGAAGGCATGTAAAAATAGAATAGGATGCAGTGATAAGAAGGTGATTGAAAGAACTCAAGGGTAGACAGAGTTTGTCAGTATAAGGAAAAGGATTAGAAGTTAGAAAGAGGTCTAGAATTATGTTTTCTGAGAAATGAGAAGAAGAGAAATGGGCTCTATTTTGAAATTTAGATAGTCTAAGAATTTAGGGTTGCCAGTAAAATTAGGAGATAAATGAACAGAACTAATGAATTTAGTCGTAGAATAACAAGAGAGATTAAGCCACAAGGTGGAAAATACGAAAGACTCCAAATTATAGACACGAGAACACAACAACATTGTTGAGCAGGTATGCACAACAACGGTATTTGTCTGAAAATTGATGATATAAACAGTAGGAGGAAACAGAGTACGGCTTACTGTCAGAATGCTCAATCATCTGAGTTTCGGTCAAGAAAAAAGTGGCGAGGACTAAAAGAAGAAAGATGATGTTTAACAAAGTGGAAATTGGATTTGAAATTCGCGATTGTTGCAGAAATTAATGAAAAGCATAGACCGTGCATCATGGCAAGCTGGCTATAAAATCCTGGTGGCGCCAACCCCATTACCGGAGACAACCAGCTCCCAAATGCTAGTAGGGGATATGGTGTATGAGGGTCTATTATTGGAAGCAGCTCCTCTGAGCTTCTCCGAGGCTAATGTTGTTGACGCCATAATAGTTATTATTTGGAAAAAGGATGTGTCTGTTATGGTGTTTTTTGTCTGTGAAATTAGAGCCTGCTCCATGTAAAAAAATGTGGAGATGAGCTCGAAAGGGTGTGTACCATTGGGCATTGGAGTTTAACCTCATCGCTTAGGGAGCACTACTTCCATCTCCTGTATTTTTTTCTCATAAGTTTTTAAGTTTCAGTGACAATGTTATTTTACACTTTTGATTCAATTTCTGAACTAAATTTGCAAGAAAGTTCAAACTCCTTTTCTATTCAGTCTGTGCTATATAATTTGTAATTTCCTGTTCCATCTCGTGGGTGAATTATTTGCTAGTATAATTATCAATTTTAAAGCTCTTTCGTATCTTTCTTAGATTACATCTGGTAGCTACAGAGTGATTGTTGAAAGTTGTAGAAATTCAACATTTATTTAATATATTTTCTCTCGTGTTACTTTTTTTTGATTTACGAATATTTTAATTTTGCAATAAAAGAGTGGAAATCATCTTTGAAAATGAGAAAATAATGAATAATATAAATAATAAATATTCCTACTTAAAAAAAAAAAAAAAAAAAAAACACCCACACACACACACACACACACACACACACACATATATATATATATATATATATATATATATATATATATATATATATATATATATATATATATATATATATATATATATAATAATAGTAAGGAAAAACCTGGGTAACTAGAACCCCACCCCCCCAAAAAAAAAAAAAAATGAGTCAAGGAGGAGCAGCTGTATTGGAAACGATCACTCTCGCTTTTTCTCGATTTGTTCTAGGATTCGCTCTCTTCGCTCGCTCCGTGTTTGTCCTACTACTTATTCAAGTCTTTAAAATAAAAAAAATGTGGTTGATGAGACTTGGCGATCGGTTGGAGAGTAATTACAGAAAATTTATTAGAATTTTTTTTATGATTTATGAATAATGATAATTTAATTGAGCTAACACGTAATAGCTCGGAATAAAATAAAAAAAAAATAATTTTTTTTAAAAAAATAACAAAATAGGATTTGAAGAGAAATTAAAATATCAATGAATTAACTGATTTATTATAAAAAAATCTATGAGAAATATGGAGATGTAAAGAAGAGGGAATAAAATATTTAGTTATTGAGGGAAGTTTATTTAAAGGAGACATTCCGGTACCTTGCATGGCTTGTAAAAGTCGAATAACGAATACGGTGCAATATAATTTAGGTGAACAATATTACAATTATTGTTGGGATTGAAAAAAATTCTTAAAAAGTTCTAAAATTTAATATGATAAGTGCAATTCAAAAAATTTATATAAAAATGATAATTACGATTACATTGCTTATCGTTCTCAATATACTCAAAATATTGATAATAAACCATTTACATATTCACCTAGAATATATTTAGAGGCACTTATTAAAAATTAGGATAAAAACAATTAAGATGTATCGAATAATTTTGATAAAATACTAAATCCAAATGACAATTAGAACGGACATATCATCAGGTAAAATGTTTAGATAGGAAAAAAATTCTTAAATGTTCATTATAAACTTTATGTTACCTCAACTATTAGATCAAAACTCTGATATATCCAATTTTAAAAAATTTCTTCGCATGTGGAAAAAAAATCTTAAATGTTTACGAGGAAGAACGAGAGAAAATATATAAAATTAATAACTGGGATTTGATTAATTAAAAAGGATATGAGTATTATATATAATTTAATAGTAAAAGTGTCTAAATCTATGAGGTCTCGCAGCCTTTCAGTGTTTGCTCCATTAATTTCTGAAAGATTTTGAATATTCTCCATTTATTATAGAGATAAAAAAGCTTATGAATTACTTGAGAAAAATTAATTTAATGATAATCTCCTCTAATGTATTGCTTTATAATATCCCTTTCATTGAGAAATTTAATTTGCTCATCATTCAAGAGATTTATATATCTTCTTGGAAGATATACATTAGTTACCTCATCCTCTTCTTCAAGTAGAATTGCAAAGGTTGCTGGGCAAAATTTTGTGGTTTTTACTTCATGTTTACGTCATGTTTATGTTTCTTAAAAATAAATTATTTGAATTTATAATATTAATTAATAAATTTCAATAGATATTTCCTCATTTCTCTCTCTTTTCCTTCTTTCTTTCTCCATCTCTTCCAGAGGTACTCCTATCTTATTTCCAATCTCATTCCTCCTAATATAATTTCCTCTCTCTTTTCCTTCTCTTCAATAGGTACCCATTTATATTTTTCTATCTTTTCAAATATATTATTCATCTTAATTTCTTCATCCTCAATAGGTTTATCTTCAGAGCAGTTGCTTATATAGTTTTACCATTAATATGCTCATCTCCCAATATATTTTCTTCGAAATAGTCATTTTGAATTCCTAAATTATATTTTAGAAAAACTTTAAAAGTATGCATAGATTTTTCATTGGTTGTATCACTTGCAGCTTGAAAATTTACAATATCTCCTTCGTTAAGATGAATGCTTTTAATTCTATTAATTGTAGAGTATGTATCAACATATTTACTTATATCTAAATATTTAAACTCACCTCCATTAATAATTAACTTTCTCAAAACATATTGATCAGTATCTTGAGACATCAATGTAATTGTATCTATAAATCCTTCATATGGCATAACATAACCAGTTTTCTTCGAAGATGGTCCTGTCATTTTTAATACGAATTTAAACTTCCCGATTCTGATTTTGAATTGGTTTAAAAACATATCATTTCATAAGCCCATATTTCTTTTTAACTTGTAAAGTATTCTTATTTTTATCTAGCTTTGAAATCTGTTTATTAATTTTTTTTAAAACGCTTTCAAAACCATCTTTTGTCTAAACGCCATTTTGCAAATCAAATTATTGAGCTTTCACTTCTTCAACAAAATTTTAATATGATCGTCTTCAGATTTTAATTGTGTTAAAGTTTTATTTATTTCAAAAGAAAATGATATATCATTGGTATGCTTTACTGTTTCATCAGCCTTTCTCATTATTTCAGTAACTAAATTATCTGTATAAATTTTAGTTATAACGTGATTTTTTTTACGGGCCTGCTACATTCACCTGTTTTTTATTTTCAATATTAAAATTACCTTCTATCATCTAAATATTTAAATCCAATCATACAATCCGTTTATCCTGGAATTCCTCGAAATTCTTGAGGTTCTTGTGTTCTTTTAGTTCCACTTCCAAAATTATGAACACTCATTTATTATAGAGAAAAAAAAGTTCTTGTAGAATATAATGAAATTTTATTTTCCGGAAAGAACAAATAAACTCAAATGATCGCAAATAATTTCATTAAATTTTTGTATTTGATATGTTGCAAAGACAATATAACATTAAATATAATTTTCAAATTCTTTCGGAGGTTCAACACCGAATGAATCGAAATAATAACATAAATTATTACAATTTCTTAAACCAACATGTCCAATGAGTTTCTGAACCTTCAATTGAATCTAAATTTAAGATCCCACGTTCTTTTTCATTTATATTAGATTTTTTGGAAGAACGTCTTGTATAAATTACTATAAAGTTTGAAATTTTAAGTTCATTAACTTATTTCATAAGGTCATATTAACTCAATGTTTTCATCGGAATATTTATCTTTTGTATGGTTTTAAAAATAATCCCTCGCTAGTTTTTCGATGAGCGTAAGGAGCTAAAAGAGATCTTTCCCTTTCATTTTACGATTGTCTCTCTGCAGTTCTTAACATTTTAATCCGCTGCTTTTTTATCATTTATAGTCTTTGCTATAGCACTAGCTAAACCAGCAAGAGAAACAATTGCACTTGCAGCATCTAATAATGTTGGAAGTGTAATTAAAAAATATTTCATATTTTCTAAGGCTATTACTTGTGATTTAATTTTAAACTAAAAGGTACATCTTTTAAAAATTGAGCTAGAAGAGATATACTACCATTAGGGTTTGAATTAAATGATATTGAAGATTTTTTATTTATTGAATTGTTCAATTATTTAACCTGATTCGTTGCAATATAATATATAATATAATATATATAATATTTTTTATTTTTATTTTTAATATCATACCTTAAAATTTTTCGTTTATTTTTTTTTTAATGTATACGTTATTCTAAAAATAAAAACATCATTAATTTAAATTTTTATTTATTCCGAGATAACACGTGTCCTCCGAGGAGACGCATTAGCTCAATTATATTTTCATTTTTAATTTCATGCCCTAAAATTTTTCGTTTATTTTTGTAAATAATATATAAAATATTTTTCATTTTTCATTGATTATTAGAGGTAAACTGAGTTTTAATCTTTTCACTTTCTAAGCATGTTTCTCTAAGCAAAACCTTTCGAACATTCTTAGTATTTGTTATTTTTCTGCGATGAATGCAATAATATCTCATTTATTTAAGAGAAAAAAAACTAATAAACGATATTCATTTTATTTCCATCGGATTCTAATTTTAAAATTCTTTCTGATAATACTAATGCATAAGCCTTTGTAGGTTTTGATATATTCTTTTTAAAAATTGCTCGTTATTTTGAATATCTGTAACTGAATTTTTTAATTTTTCAGATTGTTTACTTACATCAAATACTAGCAATGGATACAAATTCCGGTATTCTAATAAAGTAATAGAACAATTTTTTTCTTTATAAAGTATATGATTAAAATAATCTGATAACATTTTATAAGCAGTTGTATAATAATTTTCATTAAAATCAAGTTGAAGATCCATTTCTGGATATCTTTCGCTATTTAATCGAACACAAGCGTTAGTTAAATTACAATGATCAAATATAGCCGGATTCATAACTTGATTATCATCTTTATTTTCTTGAAAAGCTAAAATTATAAATCTAGGTTTTTCTGATCCAGCTGTTACATTTAATCTCCAATCGAATTGTTTTTGTCCTTGATTTACTTCTACAGATTCACACTGTCTGTTTAAGAAATTAACATTTAAAACAATTTTGTTCTGGATATCATTACTTAACTTAATCATATATTTATCTGTAAGGGTTACATGTGGAATTCTCCAAACTATTTTTGATAAAATAATTTTACCATCTGGAACTTTATAAATACCTTCACTGTCTTTATTAGACGATTTTAATATAGCATCATTATCATGTTCTTTTCTTCTCAAAGTTAATTGATGTTTTATTCCATAAATTACTTTGTCATAATTTTCGCAAAATCCGAATATATGATTTAAAGGAATAGCAACGCTAAAATTTCCTGATGCGTTTTTAAATAAGTAATTATGTCTCTCCATATATCCAGAATTATTAATTTTTGGACATATTTTATCACATTTATCAGGGAGCCCACATAAAATTCATGCCTTCTGAATAATTGATAGGGTATGTTAAAAATCCTTTCATAGTTGACGTTTGCCCAGGATTTGAATATCCTTCAATGTTTTCATTTCCAAGTTGGTAATCAACTCTTGAAAATAAATACATAATTCCATTATTAATTAAATTTATGTATAATTCTTTTCCTGCTCCAGTTCCAGTTACCTGGTTGATCTTTCTCGAATGTTGATATGTTTTCCTTTTTTAAAGACCCTTTAATATAAATATAACTTCTAGAAGGTAATAAAAATTCATCTTGATTAGGGTTAGCCGACGCACCGGGTGCGGTGCGGTGCGTGGTGAGGTCATTTTGGTGCGGTGCGGTGCGGTGCGGTGCGGTGCGGTGCGGTGCGGTGCGGTGCGGTGCGGTGCGGTGCGGTGCGGTGCGGTGCGCAACGGTGCGGTGCGGTGCGTGGTGCGGGCCCTGGTGCGCACCGCACCGAATAATTGTATCCTGCGATAATCTTCTGTTCCGTAAGATTATATATATATATATATATATATATATATATATATATATATATATATATATATATATATATATATATATATATATATATATATATATATATATATATGTGTGTCTAGTAGGAACATGACATTGAAAATCTCCATATTTTCTTTGCTCTCTGCGAGAAAGACAAGAGGTTGACTACTCCAGTATCACTATCCCAGCTTTAATAATTGTTGTTGACTATATATATATATATATATATATAAATTACCTCTGATGGGGAAAGGCCTACCAAGTTAATACCAGAGCTAAGAAGCAATCCAGAAATAGGATCAATTTAAATGGCCGACATGTCCCGATACACAGATTTTAAAGGCGTGCTAGTCATAGGAAGTTGGAAAAATAGATGATGGAATTGTGTTCCAGACTTTACCAGTAGATTACATGTAAGATTGAGCATAGCGGTTAAGTCTGGGGTCGGAGAGTTGGACGCAGAAAGGATGAGAGTGTATATATATATATATATATATATATATATATATATATATATATATATATATATATATATATATATATATATATATATATATATATGCTTCAGTTGTATATGTTGGTGCGGTGCGGTGCGTGGTGCGCTGATTTCGGTGCGGTGCGGTGCGGTGCGGAGCACCGCAATTTGCTTCCGGTGCGGTGCGGTGTGGTGGGCAACAAATGACAGTTGGTGCAGTGCGGTGCACGACGACCTGGTGCGGTGTGGTGCGGTGCGGTGAGGAAAATTCCGGAGCTCGGCCAACCTTAAATTCTTGATTTTGAACTGATATTCATACAGCAGTGGATTTATTAAATTAGTTCCTGTACAAGGTTCATAATCTCGATATTCGAATCTTTTAATCGAATCATCAATTTCTAAAGATTCCCTCCAATTTAAATTATGCTCCATTTATTATAAAAAGGAAAAAGTTTATATTAATTTTAAATGTAATCAAATAGTTATTATTTCTCCTCGAAGTTGTAAGCCAAATATAAATTGAATTAATAGTTGGAATTGGAGCCGGTAGATATATTACCGTATTAGGTTTTTCATTCATTTTATAACCAGGAGAAACTTCAAGAAAAAAACTAGACAAAAGTGATTCTTGCATTCCACTAAGATAAGAACCTTCTATAACCTCACGATTAACCAAAATAGAATCTATTGATAAAATGTCAACAATGTTTTCACCTTCATGTTCACCGATTCCCTCAATGATATTTCTTCTAAATCCTAAAACTTTATACAATGACTGATTATGATTAAAATAAATTTGAACATTTGATTCCTTAATATCAATAACACATTCCAAAGTTGGTGAATGATGAATGCTTATGGATGATTATTTTTATCAAGTTGTTTTAGAATGTACTTATTAATCCTTTCGATCTCATAAGCATCTGTTGGAAATATTATTTCAAATATTTTATCATAATATTTATATACAGATTTTATTATTTGATTCATCGATATTTGGTACTGAATGGTATATATCTTTATTTAATAATGCTATTACATGCGTTTTATTCTTTTTAATTTTATAGATTGATAAAAACTATTCTTAAAATCAGATGTACTGCTAGATGACACAATGACCATTTATTATAAAGGAAAAATATTTTTAAAGATTCTACTATATTTTTATTAATTAAATATACCATATCTTAACAGTTCATCAATTACAGATTGCAGCTCATTAAAAACGTTATTATTACCAGATTTAATTTCTGAAAATAATATTCTATGTCTATTAACTAGTTCATTAGGATCTGAAGGTAAAAATTTAAATCCTGTACCTTGTTTTTTCGAGCAAATTACTTATATCTCCAATATTACTTCTTCGAGGTGTTCTTACTCTCTGACGAAATTCTGATGTTGTTTTTTTTTTTTACATCTTCGATTAATTTATATTCATTATATATTGGTTTAATGAAATTCTCATTTTTTTAACTGTTGGATTTAGCAGTTCCATCATCTTTTAGAAAGTCTTTGGTTTGAAACATTATTTTCTTATAAGTTTCATAATCAATTGTAGAAACATCTCTAGGATTTTTCAAGGTTAGAAGTTTCCATAAACCTTCAGTACCAGAGTATTGTTTGTTATTAATAATAAAATTATTATGATCAATTTTAACGATTTCATTACTTAATTTAAAATCTATACTACTTTCAATCGGTTTAATACCAAATGCGTTATCATATTCTTCGAAAGAGACCCTTGTTCAGGAGTCATTTTAATACTTTTGTGATAACTTGCATTATAATTTTTTACTAAGTCTGGAAGAATATCAATCCATTTCTTTGTTTTGTTTTCGTCAAAATACTTCAACATTTTAGATTTTAATGTTCTGTTAAATCTTTCTACTACTTGAGCTATCGTCTCTTTCTCCGTAGCGAACCAATGCATTCTATGTTCTTTGAATTGTACAAGAGTTGTTTTATTTTCTTGGAATTCTTTCCTTAAATATATTTTGAAATGTTTCCGCAATATCATTTCCAGTTTTCTTTTTAATAGGAATAGCCCAAGCGTATTTACTGAATAAATCTATAATTGTTAATATATAATTTATATTTTTATTCTGACTTTTATATTTTTGCATGTCTACTAAATCAGCCTGCCACTGATCGTCAACACTAGACACAATTACCCTTCTTGTTTTAAATTTATGTCTTATCGGTTTATGTAGTGTATATACATTCTGACGACTTAACCAATCTGTACTATCTTAGGAGATAACCTACTTTTTCGCACTAAATCATTTATTCCTGAATATTATGTTAGAAGATTGTAATATATTTCTTTTAATTTTCCGAGCCTACTTTCGAGAGCATTTTTTCAAGTTTTTTGATAAACCCATTCCAAATCTTGATTTCATTCCCATGACACCTGTTACTAATCTTGCATCTTTTCTAACGTACTCTGGTTCATTATTATCTAAAGCAATTTCACTAGCTTGTCTTGCTAATAAATCATCCGCTGCATTTCTATCTTTGGTAGATTTATTTTTAAAATAATTTATATCATGTTGTTTACAGGCCTTATCTAAACTATTGATACCTTTATATCTTTCTTTTAACCTTTTCTGTACTTTCGTTCCTGGACCGCAATACGAATATTTCCCAGTGTTATTAAACGATCCGTTTTCAATATTTTCCGATGGAACGTTATTAGGTAAATTTAAATGCATCTCTGGTAAAGGAAGTTTCTTTAACATCGAATTTAATAATCCTGAACCTGTTTTAGTTTTTAAAAATAATTTCAATTCATCAATATATTTTTGATTTTCAAAAAGTTAATTGGTTTTAATGAAATTTTTCTTATAAAATTTTCGAGTTGTATTGTATATATACATTTATTTAAGAGGAAAAAAACTTTTTAGGAATGTAGATCTGATTGAAATTTGCTTGGTATTTTCCTTCATCAGGTGGAAAGTCTTGATTTATTATAATATAACCAAATGATTCTTTCCAAACACTGATACAAAATTTTTTAAAATCTTTCCAATCCATCTCATCCGAAGCAAAGTCTTCGTGTATATGCCTCATTTCTTTTCCTGGGAGTCGAAATAATATTAAAACATTGGCATTAGATTTTATGGTTTGACGAGTTTATTGGTTATCCAGTGATAATTCTGACTTATGTAAATGGAACTTGTATTACTATGTCTTCCTCTAGTATAGAAATCTCCAGCTTTACTTTGATTTTTATCAGTCTTAATATCATCGAATACAAATAAATTTTTCTTTTTGTTATTAACTTCTTCTGGATCTGGAATATTCACAGAATCTTCAAAGTTGTTTAATTTACATTTCGGTTTTCGTTTCTTTACTAATAATGCTTTCTACAAACGGATCAATATTTCCTTTTCCTTCCTTCAATAATTTAGGAATTTCATTTTTATTATATCCTTTATCAAATCCAGATTTCAAAAGTTTGTATTCAGGTTGATGTAAAGTTTTTCCGAATACGTATTGGTTTTTATAATTTAACCAATTTGGTAAAAGTAATATTCTCAACAGTAAATCCGTTTTTACACATTCTGATTTGCTGATAATAAGAGATCTCAACTTGATGAAGGCAATAAGAAATAATGTTTTTGCTTTTTCTTTGAGTTATCTTTCCAATGGACAGAAATGTTCTCCATTTATTATAGTGAAAAAACTGATTTAAATATAACTTATTAGATTCATTTGAAAAAATAGTATAAGGTTGAATATTTTGAATGAACGGGGAATTGGAAGCTACCCATTCATTAAGTTCATTATACATCGATTTATCTTCTATATATACATTATCTTATATAGTTTTATATTATTTTTATGTTTTAAAATATGCGTTATATTTTTTTCCATTGATCCAAGGTTAATTTATAAAAATTGTATTTATTTGAAAAATTTTATCAAAGAGGAGGGGCGTTTCATCCCTCCATCAGTATTTATTTTACCGAATAAGAATTTATCTTTTATATATACATGTTATATATAGCATCATCAGATTTTTAATAATTCAAAATATTCGTTATATCTTTACCTTTAGACCAAGAATCATTTATAAAAATAGTTTTAGGATGAATATTTTGAATCAATGGGGACTGAAAAGGACCTCATTCATTCATTTCATTATATTTTAACATATCTCCAATTTCTACATTATCTTTTAAGCGTCTCTTGTATAATATTTTATAAACTTATTTACATTATTTTTTAAATAAGTGACCTCAACAAATCCCCTTATTTCACTCAAACTCCTCCTAAGATGTTTCATACATCTTGAAATCATTTTAATATGATTTGAGAAGGATGCTAAATTAATACCCCTCTATATAATTTAATATACATATATATATATATATATATATATATATATTAATATATAATATTATATATATATATATATATATATATATATATATATATATATATATATAATTTTAAATTATATAAATGTATTAAATATTTTTTCCTTAATTCTAACTTGCAACTAGCATGTAAACTATTGTTGGTGCCAACTAATTATTTCTAACTTATTCTATAATGTCCTAAAGCTAATGTGTTTATATTATTTTCTAATATATATGTCGTTTCTCATCATTTCTCGCAAATGCTATTTTATTTACTTGTGTAGTATACAAATTGTGTTGTTTATTTTGTTTTAAATTTAGTTTCCTGTGTAGAGTTTCATCATCAAATAATACTTTTTTTAAAGTCATCAATGTTTATTATTTGATTGATAACGCTTTTCTTTACTCCCTTAGTTTTTAATTTTTTTTATTTGCAATAGTATTAAAAGCGTATAATTTTGCTTTAAGTCTAACAAATTCTGTTATCGGTTTTCCAGCTGTTTCGTCTTTCATTTTACATTATACGTTTTTTATTTTTTTATGGATAAACAGGTGTATCAAACAGTTGCACTCTTTTTCATATCTTTATAAATATTATTTATTTATGTATAATAGCATAATGAATCTGTATCCGTAAACATTAATTTTTCTTTCCTTTATATTTATTTTTATATGATTGTAATGAAAGTCATACATTAAACTTTTACTTAATTCTATAATAGACATACCTACATAAATAGGTTTAGCAAATCTCAATTTAGTTTTTTTCACATTAAATTTTCATTAAATTCACATTAATATTTCAGAAAATATATTAAATGATTCAAAATTTGGTTTATTTACTAATTTTTGAGCTTGTTCTTCAGTTTTGACTAGTTGTACATCGATTATATCTTTTATATTTTCAATCGTTTTACCAAACACAGATTATTCATTAATTTATAAAAATCTTTCTCAAATTCATTTCTCTCTTCTTTTCTCATTCTTTTAGTTCCACTGCTGGAACAATTTTCCAAATATGATATTCTTCCATTAGGTAAATAATTCAATTAATGATTTCATCCAATAACTCTGATCAAATTCTATTTTCTATGTATTTTCGCTAGTTTCAATCCTAATTTAAACACTTTTAAATTTCTATAGTGAATTATATACTTATATTTTTTATTTAAGTTTGGAATTAATTTTAAAGCTTTGTTTAATTCTATGTTTTCAACTGCTAAATCGTATCATGTAATTCTTTTGGATATTCTAAACAACTTCTAAAATATAGTCTTTTCTCGATTCATCATTGATATCCAAAACATCAAAATCGTAATGTTTTTCACCCATTTAAATTTTCTCGTAGGCAAATGCTGTGACATTGCCCAACCGTATAAAATATTAGCATCTAAATAAATGATATAACAATACGTTTAATTTTTCTCATTACTTTCTTGAATATATGGATTATTCGCATTCGCATACATATGAGTTAGTTATTTATTTCTGGAAATCCCGAAAAAATACTGTAATGCAAAAAAAGGTTTATAAGCTCGTATTTAGAAATTTTTTTTCACGATTCATATGTAGAATAATTTGATTTGAAAAGTTGTCAGTAGAGTTTTATTTACGATCTTTTTTTGGGGGAAGGTGATATTATATTTCCAACTTATTATTATTATTATTATTATTATTATTATTATTATTATTATTATTATTATTATTATTATTATTATTATTATTATTATTATTATTATTATTATTATTATTATTATTATTATTATTATTATTATTATTATTTTATTGTCCTTTTTTCGTGTTTAGTCCACTCGAAGTGGACTAAACATTAAATATTGACAACTCACTATTATTATTATTATTATTATTATTATTATTATTATTATTATTATTATTATTATTATTATTATTATTATTATATTGTCGTTTTTTCGTGTATAGTCCACTCGAAGTTGACTATTTTCTTCTTCTTGTTATTCTTGATGCTAGTTGTGGTTTCATATATCAACTTTTATTCAATAAAAATTTTGTCTCTACTAAGAAGTGAACTCGAGCTCTCAGATCAGAGTCCGATTCGATAGTGTCTGAGCTTTAACGACAAGTATTAAAATTTGCAAGTTATATTTATAAAGTATTTTTTTAAAAGAATTTTGTATATGTTAAATTCTCGATGCTTCGAGAAGTTTCTATTCATATTATGTGTCTTGAATGTTTTTTTTTTTTTTATTCAGTCGATATAATGGCACCTTTAAAAGGGGACGTTGTAGTGAAACAATATTTTACATTTAAAGTTAAAAAGTTATTTAACGAAAGTTTAGATATACTTTCTGATGAAGAGAAAAATTTATTAAATGGTATTTTATTAAAAATTAAAAATGAATATCACTAAAAGTTATATATTTTCGAAAATAAATTTTATGATGCAAAAGATAAAATGCATCAATCCTTTTACGAGGAATTAAAAGATTTACCTATATCATATTATCATATAATGAAGAATATTAATTATAAATTTTTTTGAAAGTAATAGCGAATTTAAAGAATTTTTCAAAAACTCAAGACTTTCTAAATGCCTTTATGTTATATTTATTTCTATTGATCCTATTCTTAAATAAATTTTTATAACAGGATCGATATATTTTTCATATTTTATTTTGAAAATATTAAAGAAAAATAGATTTTAAATAAAAGGAAAATATTAGTTTCCCATGAAATCAAAATTTTTTGTTATTTAATTAACAAACTAGATTATAGAAAGTGATAATTAATTTAAAATGTGTTTACAATCTAAATAATTTTATTTTTATTTTTTTACAATCCTAACAATAATTGAAATATTGTTCACTTAAATTATATTGCAAAGTATTTGTTATTCGAATTTTACAAGCCATGAAAGGTATCGGAATTTCTTCTTTAAATAAACTTCCACCAAAAACAAAATATTTTATACCCTCTACTTCAAGATATATATCCATATTTCTCATAGAGTTTTTATTTAAAAATCAATTATTCATTGTTATTATATTTCTCTTCAAATTCTAATATTGTTATTTATTAAAAAAAAAATGTAAATTTTCTTTTTTATTCCAATGCTAACACATGTCATCGGAGGACACGTGATAGCTCAATTAAATTATCAACATTTTATGAATTCTAAAAAACTCTAATAAATTATCTATAATTTCTCTCCAACCGATCACCAAGTCTCTCAACCACAATTTTTTATAATTAGTTTGACAAACCCGAAGAAAACGAAGGGAAAAAGTTCAAGAACAAATCGAGAAAAAGCGAGGGGATGGTTTCTAATACAGCTGCTCCTCCTTCACTCAATTTTTTGGGGGTGTTCTAGTACCCGGGTTTTTCCTACTACTTATATATATATATATATATATATATATATATATATATATATATATATATATATATATATATATATATATATATATATATATATATATATATATATATATATATATATGCCTACCTTTCTCAAAGGAATAATGTTTCTTTCTAAATAAAAAAAAAATTTGTTTAAATAACGAAAAGACAAATACATACGTACACATATATAATACCCTTTTACCTTCGCATACGCTCATTAAGGTATTCAAGCATAATAAATGCGTACTCGAATGCACACGTACATGAGTATTAACTTTTTCAGTAGATCACGGAGGGTTCGAATCCGTGCCATTGCTTTAAGCGCTTTTTAATTGAATTTCAAGATCGGGTGACCTCGGGTAATGTCCTAAAGGACCTTTCTTATGTATACTCTTATAACTGATATATATATATATATATATATATATATATATATATATATATATATATATATATATATATATATATATTATATACATTTTCTTTGCAATAACGGCAATAAATAAGTTGGAATATATAGAACAATTACGGGAAGACAAAGAAAACTCTCCTCCTCCAGGATCAAACCACCACATGTTGCGTTCTTAGAACTACATATCAACGCTCTGTCATTGAGCTAACCTCGAACCCAAAAAAATTTGATTCAAGAATAACGTCAAGCGAACGAACTACCATCAGGGCATTATCACCACATTTTCACTCTGTCCTTCCCTCGTAATTAAGATTTTAAATTATCACATTGCAATAAACCCGTAATTGTTCTATATCTTAAAACTTATTTATTGCGGTTATTGCAAATATATATATAATATATATATATATATATATATATATATATATATATATATATATATATATATATATATATATATATATATATATATATATATATATATATTATTTTTTTTTTTTTTTTTTTTTTTTTTTTTTTTAATCACCTCTGGTGGGCAAAGGCCAGAGGCCTACCAAAATTCCACCAGAGTTGGGGTAAAAGACGGAAGCCTGGTCAAACTAAAGGCCGACATGTCCCGATACACGACGTTTGAAGGTGTGTAAGTCATAGGAAGTTGGAAAAATAGAAGAAGGGAGTGTGTTCCAGACTTTACCAGTAGAGTACATGTAGGACAGAGCATAGCGGTTAAGCCTGGGGTCAGAGAGTTGGACAGAGAAAGGATGAGACTGTGTGGAAAGTCGAGTCGCACGAGCCCTTCTCAGAGGAGGAGGTATGCGACGAGAGAGTTCAGAAGAGCAGTGTCCATTGTAATAGCGATAGTAAAGAGAGAGTGACGCAACAATTCGACGGGCAGAAAGAGATTGAAGAGAGTTAGTAAGAGCAGGAGAGTTGATGAGACGAAATGCCCTAGACTCCACCTTCTCTAGGAGAGCTGTATGTGTGGAACCACCCCAGATATGGGAAGCATACTCCATACAGGGGCGAACAACACCCCTATACAGAGCAAGCAACTGGGGTGGTAAAGTAAGAAATACTGAAGGCGCCTCAGAACACCCAACCTCTTAGAAGCTTGTTTAGAAAGAGAGGTAATGTGATCTTTCCAAGAAAGATCACGAAAGAAAAAACACCGAGAATATTAAGAACAGATGAAGGTCTGAGTTGAGTGTTTTCGAAGAAGATATCATAGTTGTGTGGAAGATTTGTGTCGAGTGGAGAGATGGAGGAATTGAGTTTTGGTGGCATTGAAAACAACCATGTTCTCTCTGCCCCAATTAGAAATACGAGATAGATCAGAGGTCAGCTGCTCCAAGGCAACCCTCCTTGCGTCTAGTAACTGTTGTTGAGAAGGGCGCCTTTCAAATTGAAAAGAGTAATGAAGGGTGGAGTCAACAGCATAGGAGTGGATAGGAGATGAAGTAACAGAGAGAAGATCATTAATGAATAGTAGAAAAAGTGTTGGGGATAGGACAGATCCTTGAGGAACACCACTGTTAATAGATTTAAAAGAAGAGCGGTGGCCGTCTACAACAGCTGCTATAGAACGACCGGAAAGGAAATCAGAGAGAAGGTCACAGAGAGAAGGATAGATTCCGAAAGAGGGAAGTTTGGAAATCAAAGCTTTGTGCCAGACTCTATCGAAAGCTTTCGATATGTCTAGCGCAACAGCAAAAGATTCACCGAAATGCCGAATAGCGGAGGACCAAGAGTCAGAGAGGAGGGAAAGGAGATCACCAGTAGAGCGTTTCTTACGAAAGCCATACTGGCGATCAGAGATAAGATTAGAAGAATTGAGATGTTTCCAAATCTTCCTGTTAAGGATAGATTCGAAAACTTTAGAAAGAACGGAGGTTAAAGAAATTGGACGATAGTTAGAGGGCTGAGAGGGGTCCCCCTTCTTCGGCACAGGCTGAATGAGCGCACCTTTCCAGCAAGAAGGGAATATATATATATATATATATATATATATATATATATATATATATATATATATATATATATATATATATATATATATATATATATATATATATATATATATATATATATATATATATATATATATATATATATATATATATATATATATATATATATATATATATATATATATATATATGGATTTTCACACGAAGAGCAGAGATATAAGAGATATAACAAATCTGTCTGACTATAAAACTTCTCTTCATATTTATTTGAGTATCATTTAAAAACTCTATCCCTCCTATTAAAGTCTATTTGTGTTAGAATTAAAATGTTTCTAACAGGTCCAGTTTTTCATGAGAGCATATATATATATATATATATATATATATATATATATATATATATATATATATATATATATATATATATATATATATATATATATATATATATAGATATATAAACACTATAACCGTGTAAAATTTTAGACAGTATAACACCCCACAGGAAATAAAATAAAATTTTTGTTTTTATTTCCTGTGGGGTGTTATACTGTCTATATATATATATATATATATATATATATATATATATATATATATATATATATATATATATATATATATATATATATATATATATATATATAATTTAATTCGGTTGGTGTCGAGAAAGGTCGTACTTGAAAACAGATGGGTAAAGAAAAGTAAAGCATCAGATGGAACATTTGAAAAGAGCAAAGAAGTGAAGAGAAGAGTTTGGATAAGGCAACAGGGTTGGATCATGCGAGGAGAGTCAAAAGAAAGGGCGACAGGACTAGCAGCCTGGCCCTATAAGTATTGCTTACTGCTTGTAACAACTCCAGGACCAGCATGGGAAACCACAGTTCTGAGAAACATGATCTTCTGGAGAGCTCTTTGAAAAGTATTTATGGGTTAGATGGAGAAAATTCTAGTCCCTTCTGAAAGGTTGAAAGCTGTACCTGGGAGTTTAAATTAAACTCAAGAACTGGCACTGAAATCAACGAGCCGTAAAACATGATCTTTTAAAGCGGTCTGAAAAGAGGGACTTCCCTTAAGGCATATTATCGATATATATATATATATATATATATATATATATATATATATATATATATATATATATATATATATATATATATATATATATATATATATATATATATATATATATATATATATATATATATATATGTGCCCCTATCGAGCAAAATCTTTATCATAAACAGGAAGACCAGAAATAAACGTAACATCAGTTACTATTATTTTACTATTAATGATCTCAAAATTTTTAGAAACAATTACATTATGCATTTTTTTTAATATTTAATAAAGTCTAACGTTTCGGTTCTATCATTGACCCATCATCAATAGAAATGAAAAGGAAAATTAAAATGTCAATATCACAGAAGAAAGAATTGTTTTTAACTACACCATTAAACCTGAGCAAAAGGGAAAAATTTTTTTTTAACTAGATAAATAAATAGCAAAAAAATAATAATTGAAAACTGTAAGGAATATAATCGTCTATTGAAATTGAATATGAGACGTCAGTTGGTTAGTAATTATAAAATTTGTGATGAATAAGTTACACGAACATAAAACAGATCTAGACTACAGATGAAAGAAGATATAGTTTAATAGCAGAAATATATATATATATATATATATATATATATATATATATATATATATATATATATATATATATATATATATATATATATATATATATATAAAAAGATAGATAGATAGATAGATAGACTAGGAAGTAGGAAGAGAGTAAGGGAAGTATAAGAGAAGAGTATACTCTTTAAAATAATTTAAAATAATGTATAAAAGAATAGGTGTAAAAGTGGAAAAGTTGTTTTGAAACTTGGAAACAAAACAAATTCTCAAAGGTTTAAAATTAGTTAATGAATTTATTTCTTCCTTAATAATTTTACATGACTAAATCCTTTGAGTAAAATTTAGGCAATTTTATCTACTACAAATGGACGTTCATTTTCAAAAGATATATTTAGCTTTTTTTTAATCTTATTTCCTTCATTTTTATAACATTTTTTTCGTTTCTTGTTTTTAATTCATTTTTTATTGTTATTATTTTTAAAACTTCTTACTATTAACTCGCAAAATATGTACATTGTTCTTGGGAAAATATATATATATATATATATATAATATATATATATATATATATATATATATATATATATATATATATATATATATATATATATATATATATATATATATATAATTTTAATAACCACTATGATAAATCAACCGTGGAATCATTATTTATAAAATTTATTTAGTTAATAAATTTATAAATAATGATTCCACGGTTGATTTATCATAGTGGTTATTAAAATTATAACATTTACACTGCGATTTATACTCAGGATAGAACCTGGTCCATGTTGATGCTACGCCAAAGTTGTGGTCGGGGAAATATTGAAGGGACTTTTCACTAGGATTATTTCCTATTGAACCATCAGTTGAGTAGTGGTCAACACAACGGACTTCCATCTTTTGGGCCCGGGTTCGATTCCTCGAAATTATAACATTACTAGCAGTTAATATATATATATATATATATATATATATATATATATATATATATATATATATATATATATATATATATATATATATATATATATATATATATATATATATATATCACCTCTGGTGGGCAAAAGCGAGAGGCCTACTAATAAATTAACTAATAACCAGAGTTAGGGGGAAAGACGGAATCCTGGTCAAATTAAAGGCCAACGTGATCTGATACACGACGTTTGAAGGTATGTAAGTCATAGGAAGTTTTGAAAATAGAAGAAGGGGTTGAGTTCTAGACATTACCAGTAGAGTACATGTAGGACAGAGAATAGCTGTTAAGTCTGAGGTCGGAGAGTTGGACAGAGAAAGGATTAGACTGTGTAGAAAGTCGAGTCGCACGAGCCCTTCTCAGTAGAGGAGGTATGTGACGAGAGAGTTCAGAAGAGCAATGTCCATTGTAATAGCGATACTATAGAGAGAGTGACGCAACAATTCGACGGGCAGAAAGAGACTGGAGAGAATTAGTGAGAGCAGGAGAGTTGATAAGACGAAAAGCCCTAGACTCCCTCTTCTCAAGGAGAGCTGTATGAGTGGAACCACCCCAGATGTGCGATCATACTCCATACAAGGGCGAACAACACCCCTATACAGCGCAAGCAACTGGGGTGGATTGAAGAAATACTGAAGGCGCCTCAGAACACCCAACCTCTTAGAAGCTTGTTTAGAAAGAGAGGTAATGTGATCTTTCCAAGAAAGATCACGAGAAATGGAAACACCAAGAATATTAAGAACAGATGAAGGTTTGAGTTGTGTGCTTTCGAAGAAGATATCATAGTTGTGTGGAAGATTGTGTCGAGTAGAGAGATGGAGGAATTGAGTTTTGGTGGCATTGAAAACAAC
The DNA here is from genome assembly GCA_009176605.1 of Armadillidium nasatum. NCBI lineage: Eukaryota > Metazoa > Arthropoda > Malacostraca > Isopoda > Armadillidiidae > Armadillidium > Armadillidium nasatum. Next base: position 124,810 of record SEYY01020066.1, read on the forward strand.
CATGTATATTAAATTAAAAGTAAATTAAAAGATATTAAAATCTCAAGAACAATTACTTAATACATTATAATTAACGTTTCGATCTTTTATGATGATCATCAGAATTTTTCTGAAAACATTTAAAGGTAAGAATGAACTAAATACAAAAAAAAAAAAAAAAAAAACAATTTTACAAAAACAAAAAAAAAAAAAAAAACAAAAAAAATTTTATATATATATATATATATATATATATATATATATATATATATATATATATATATATATATATATATATATATATATATATATATATATATATTAATATATATATATATATAAATAATATAAAAAATTGAAAAACTATATAAATGAAAAATAAATTGAAAAATATAATAATAAAAAAAAAAAAAAAAAAAAAAAAAAAAAAAAAAAAAAAAAAAAAAAAAAAAAAAAAAAAAAAAAAAACAAAGCAAATATTTAGATGGATATAAAATCAAACTTCCTACTATGCCAGGAAAATTAAACACTAAGTTAAAAGTGAAATGTGGAAAGATACACACATACGAACACACTTGAACATAATATATCGTTACAAATAAAGGACAAACATACATTAAGAAAGATATATACAAATAATAATAATAATAATAATAATAATAATAATAATAATAATAATAATAATAATAATAATAATAATAATAATAATAATACAAATATTAAAATAATAATGAAAATAATATTAAAAATAATAAAGCTAATAAAAATAATGATAATAATATAATAATAATAATAATAATAATAATAATAATAATAATAATAATAATAATAATAATAATAATAATAATAAAAATAAAACTAATATAAAAATAATACTATATCATACAGACAAAAACCAAACTTAAATGGGAGCTATTAGGGAGAAGAAAAAAAAAAAAAAAAATTAAATTCACACTTATAATATGAAGCCTTAACGAGAAAGGAACTAAAAACAAGGGATTAGGTTATGACTATGAACAGACGATCCATTAAATGGTATAAAGTGTGGATAAAACTAAAAGAAAACAGAATAGTGATAGAATTAGGTTAGGTAACATATAACGGCATGGTAGAGAGATTGTTGTTAAGATCAGGCTTTAATTTGTGAATATACAGAGATTCAAGAAGACGGAGGGAGTTTGCATTGGAGTGTGACGAAAGAACAGAAAAATGTTTAGGAAGAGGAAATGACTGACATGAAAGAGAATTATTACGAATAGCAGAGAACGGTGAGGAGGATAAAGGAAAAGAAGTAAGGGATGAGATACCCTGGTGCTCGCATACTTCTCTTCCTTTATCCTCCCAACCGTTTATCCGCCCATGTTGGCGTTGTTTGACCTTGGTTGGTTGCTCCTGTAACCCAGGAGCCCCAGCAAAATGCCATGTAGCCCCAGTAGGGGTTCCAAGCACCCTCCTATGGATTTCTAATAAGTACCGAGTTGCTACAGTGATTCGAAGCATAAGAACTTGAAAACTGTTCTACTATGCCTTCTTTTTTGGGGAAGGCGGCGTAGCTCAGTGGTAGAGTCTTATGTTCACTCTCTAACGGCAACGCTGTTGTCAGTGGTTTCGAATTCTGGCGTGCGGAAATTTTCTCTGTCTTATATATATATATATATATATATATATATATATATATATATATATATATAATATATATATATATATATATATATATATATATATATATATATATATATATATATATATATATAATGTAAAATGTGTGTGTGTGCGAAAACTAATACAGAAGTATAATTGCGATTTTATTAAAGTGACCACCATTCAGTTACAACTGTTTGCAATTTAAAAGTTTTAAAAAATTAATTATTGACCATTTTACTTTAATTAATAAAACAAGTTGTCGATGTCTTGGACGAGAGGTAAAATTTTGTTAATATAATGCCGATGATTTAGACGACTTTACTCGTTTTTTAAATTGCCTGTCAACGATTTGGCTATTTTTCCCATTATCAACAGTTATATTGTAAATGTATGACCGACAGCGAATGGCATCCCTATGCAAAGTGGGTGAAGCTGGACTGAACATTCCACTCAGCGAGCTCGTTAATTACATACTTGTGTTACAATGAATTATACTCGTATTTATGAATATACGTAAGATATGAGAAGTTCGCGCTGTGAAGGGATACGTCACTCACAGGAGGGGACTCCATACTCAGCCAGTAATGCCTAAATTGGATAGCGATAGATAATACTGAAAAAATAACTTCTAAAAGGCCTAAAAAAAAGTAGAAAAAGGAAAAAACTATATTTCATGATGAGGATGAGTATGAACATGTTTATGTTAGACATCGAGTTCGAAAGCTCGATGGATGCATTACAGTCCAAGAATAAAAAGACCAAGAATAAAATTTTTTTTCTTTTTTAAATTTTCATATTTTTTCCTAATGTCTATTTATACTTTTATATTGAAGTGAGCATATGACGACCTAAAAAGATTTAAGTTTAGGCATATGTATATTTAAAAAGAGAAGAGAAAGAGCAGAGAGCCCTGAGTAATAATGAAAATAATATAAATTTTTTTTCCATCACTATATATATATATATATATATATATATATATATATATATATATATATATATAATATATATATATATATATATATATATATATATATATATTATATATATATATATATATATATATATATATATATATATATATATATATATATATATATATATATATATATATATATATATATATATATATATATAATATATATATATATATATATATATTATATATAAAGGGTGGTTAAATTGTATAGGCCGATGTTGAATGTGAACCACACCTAAACGTCAAGTTTTTTACTGCATTTCATTTGACTTTTTTCAATTTCAGACTTACTCAATTTGAACCATGGAAAGATACACAATGGAGCAACGTGTTAAAGTTATTCAGGCTTATTATGAAAATGGGCGTTTCAAATCAAAATGCATATCGTGCACTTCGTGATTTTTTGGTCAATTTAATCGTCCAAATGTGCGTACAATCGGAAAAATCGTGAAAAAATTTGAGCAAACCGGGTCTGTAGGAGATTTGAAAAGACCAGTGCATGCTCGTACAGCTCGTACTGCAGAAAATATTGCTGCTGTTCGCGATAGTGTGGCTGAGGAGCCATCCACTTCAACTCGTCGTCGTGCCCAACAATTGCACCTCTCACGCTCGTCGTTGATGAACATTATGCATAAAGACTTGCATTTAAACGCTTACAACGTCGTCAATGGTCAGAATGGTGGCAAGAAATGGCAACAGTGGATGATCAATTTTCGAGGAAAATCATCTTCAGTGATGAGGCACATTTTCACCTCAGTGGATTCGTCAATAAGCAGAATTGCCGCATTTGGGCGAATGCTAATCCAAGAGTGATTGTCGAAAAACCAATGCACATACAAAGAGTGACTGTTTGGTGTGGTTTATGGGCTGGCGGCATCATCGGGCCGTATTTTTTCCAAAATGAGGCCGGTCAGGCAGTTACTGTGAATGGTGTTCGCTATCGTGAGATGATAACGAACTTTTTATGGCACGAATTGGAAGGTATGGATGTGGACGATATGTGGTTTCAACAGGACGGTGCCACTTGCCACACAGCTAACGAAACAATGGCTATTTTGCGCGACAAATTCAATGGCCGTGTTATCTCACGTGGTGGCGATGTCAATTGGCCGCCAAGATCATGTGATTTGACACCGTTGGACTTCTTTCTTTGGGGTTATTTGAAAGAAAAGGTGTACGTCGATAAGCCAGCAACAATTCAAGAGCTAAAGGATGAGATAATTCGGCACATTAACGGCATAGAACCCCAATTATGCCTCAGCGTCATCGAAAATTTGGACCATCGGATGGAGGTGTGCCGCCGAGGTCGCGGCGGCCATTTGGCCGATATTTTGTTCCATACATAATTGAACCATACCATATTATCATAATAAAAGAAATGACAATAAATTCCTAAGTAATTTGTGTTTTATTCAAATCAACATCGGCCCTTAAAATTTAACCACCCTATATATATATATATATATATATATATATATATATATATATATATATATATATATATATATATATATATATATATATATATATATATATATATATATATATATATATATATATATATATATATATATATATATATATATATATATATATATATATATATATATATAGATATATATATATATATATATATTAGAGTTATGACTTAAACGAACTCAGTGTTCCTGTGACAAAAATCGATGAACAATGGTTAAAAAAGCAATGAAAAAGGTATGAATTTGGTTTAGTGCTTGAAAAAGGTCACCTCTAAACCGATATATCGATTTCATTATATATTCTTATAGGATACAAATCACAATATTTCAGAAGCGTTCTTTACAAACTCAAATGATGTAATAGAATTGTAATAGATAGTACATGTTACCTTTTGTAGCATTTGGCTAGTTTCCAACTTTAGCTACTTTCCAACTTCCTTCGGGTTGAAAACTTTAAAATTCCTTAAATCTGGGTATTTTGACCTTTTCTTTGGCTCTTCTTTCCAATTTTTCTTCAACTTTGATGTAGGGCTATGACCTTTGCCCACGCAAAGCCATTTTAATATATTATATATATATATATATATATATATATATATATATATATATATATATATATATATATATATAATATATATATATATATATATATAAATATATACATATATATATATATATTAAAATACCTTTGCGTTGAGTAATTTATGAGAGAAGATTCCCTTTTTACATTGTGATGAATTTTTAAAATTTGTGTTAAGAATTTCTTTGCTGAAAATATTTTTTTAAAAGAAATTTTTAGCCTTTTTCTTCGTGTTTTTTTTCAGACTTTGTTTCTGCTTTAGTTTTTTTTTCACTCTTGATATTCTTTAGTTTGGTTTAATGATATCAAGTCATCCTCTTTTGATTTTCTTCCAATTTTACGTTTTCCTTTTCAAGTTTTATTTTATTCTTCTTTCTGTCAAACCTCTTCTGTCTCTTCTCCTTTCTTCTCAGTTTATTTCAATAATTTTTCTTATCTTTGCTTCTTCTTATTTATTTTTAGTCTGTTCTTTTATTTCTTTATTCCTTGCTTATCTTATTTTTAATAATCTTCCATTACTACTTCCTCTCC
>SEYY01020067.1:0-30000 GCA_009176605.1 Armadillidium nasatum
TCTGTCTTATCCACGTTCATACTCATCCCCGCTTCTTCCAATTTGTTCTTAAAGCTCATCACAACTCTCCTCAACGTTTCCCTATCCTCACTCCAACACGCCAGATCATCCGCATAAGCCATCACATCTCCATCCAAATCTCCTATCTCCTCTCTTACCAACTTTATTACAGTGTCCAAATAGGCTATGAACAGGATTGGTGACAACACACTTCCCTGTTTAACACCTGCCCTCACATCGAACCATGTTCTATTTTCGTATCCTGTTCTTACATTGCACTTGTCATTCATATACATACTTTTCAAGGCCTTCTCCAGTCTTCCACTCACTCCGTAATCTCTCCTCAAGACTCTCCAAAGTTTATCTAAGGGAACTGAGTCGAAAGCCTTTCTTAGGTCTATAAATACAATGTATGCTTTTTTGTTATATTCTATTACTTTCTCTATTACCATTCTTAGGGCAAACATAAGATCTACAGTACTCCTGCCCCTTCTATACCCATATTGTTCTTCTCCAAGCTTTGGCTCCACGATCATCCTTACTCTTCTCTCTAATATTCTCTCGTACACTTTTGCCGTGTGATCTAATAGGGAGATGCCTCTATAGTTTTTACATTCTCCTGCATCGCCTTTTCCTTTATATATCGGGACAATGATGGTCTTTCCCCATCCTTCCGGGACTCTGCTTTCCCTCCAACACCTATTGAAGAACTTCAACACTGCGTCCTTCACTCTTTCTCCTCCCTTCTTTATCAGTTCTATAGGTAATCCGTCCTCTCCTGGGGCTTTTCCGTTTTTCATTTTATTTAAAGCAATCTCAAACTCCTCCTTAGTAATCTCATCATCTGCTCCCTCCTCCACTTCTCCTCCATCCCCCCCATCGTGCCTTCCTCCTCCCAACAATTCTCCAAAGTATTCCGTCCACCTTCTGTTTATACTTTCTGGTCTTAATAATATTTCTCCTCTGTCATTTTTATGTTACTCGCTCTTTTCTTTGATCCTCTGTACGTTTTTGCTAGTCTAAACATCTTTCTCTTCTCTCCTCTTGCATCCTCTGTCACCTCCTCCGCCATTCTCTTGGCCTCTTCTTCCTTGGCTCTTCTCTTAACTCTCTCCGCTATGTTCCTAGCTTCCACATACCTTGCCCTTGACTGTACTGTTCTGTCCTTCAACCATTTCCTCATTTCGATGGTCTTTCTTCTTATCGCCTCTCTTACTTCCTCGTTCCACCAACCCGTGTGTCTCCTTCTTGTTCCTCCCATCCACTTTCTACCCAGTACTTCCTCCGCTGACTTCATCACAACCTTTTGTATCTCTTCTATTTCATCCATGTCCTCCACCTGTTCAAAAACTTCATTTATCTTTCGTTGATATTTCCGCTCTTTACCTTCCTCTTCAATTATATATATATATATATATATATATATATATATATATATATATATATATATATATATATATATATATATATATATATATATATATATATATATATAATGCACTTCTCTTTTCTCCTGTCTGCAGTTTTTCAGCCTCTATCTTTACATTAGCCACCAGTAACCGGTGGTCCGAGTCCATAGAAACTCCCGGAAACACTTTTACATTTTGCACTATCCTTCTATCTGATACAATGATGTAGTCTATAACCGACCTCTGATCGAACTTTCCCGTGTTCCCATTCCACCTATATCTTGTGTAAATGTGGGAGTCTCCATGTTGAAAAAAAACATTCATAATCTTTAAATCCTTTCTCATACAAAAATCCAATAGATTTTCTCCCTCTGCATTTCTTAATCTCCTCTCCATAAGGTCCCAACACTCTCTCTATCTCATTTCTTCTACTTCCAACTCTGGCATTCAGGTCTCCCATCACCAGAAATACTTCGTCCTCTCTCCTGCCGACCTCTACTCTCTCTTCCAACATCTCCATAAACCGCATCTTTTCCTCTTCCGTATGACCTTGCTGCGGTGCGTACACTTGGAAAACGCGATACCTCCTCCCTTTCATATTGAGAGTACATGAAATTAGCCTTTCGCTTACACATTCCACACTCTGCACAAAAGGTGCTATCCTAGGTCCCAGTATGATGCCTACTCCATGTCTCCTAACTCCGTCTTCCACTCCTCTATACATCAGCAGGTATCCGTCTCCCATCTCTCTTCCATCCTCCTCTCCCCTCACCCTCATCTCCGCCAAACCCATCACATCTATCTTCCTCTCCCTCATCACATCCAATATCTCCTCCTCCTTTCCACTGTAAGTTGCGATATTCAGAGTGGCAAATCTGAATTTTTCGCGTGTATTTTCCTTTTTCCTGATCCAAAATCGTTTAATGGGTCTATTTCCGCAGAGTCCAAATGTTCCGAGGCTACTCTTAGAGTTGTGCAAGCAGTTTTATTTTCATGCAGCAGCTTGCTGGGCTTGTCCTGCCAGAGCCAGGGTGCACGACGAGGACGCGGAGTTGGAGTTTGCACCCCACATCTTGAACTATTAGTATTATCTCTCTTTTGTAAGTTTTTATGATTGTGAGAGCATAAAATTCAAAATCGCGTTAGTAAAATATAGATAAAAGCAAAAAGTATCACCAAGGTTTTTTTCCTGGGGGCAAACTGAGAATAATCATTGTTAAATTTCTACTACCCATAATTTTTTATTCTTTAATTTCAGAGCGCCATTATTACGACATGCAGTTAATTTCTCTTTGTAAGATTGAAAGAATTAGGGTTTGAGAAATAGACTAAAAATCCTAGTCTTGTCACTCTTGTGTACAAATTTGAAAAATATTTTTTAGTTTCAGTACTTCAGACGTTCAGAAATAAAGGGTATAATTTCGTTGCACATCTGAAGGAACAAATGGAAACATCTGTCATCAATTTTATATAAAGTCCAGTTTAAAACTACAACAAATTTTCTCCAATTTATAATCTATTAAACTTTTTCATTTATAATCTGATAACATGTAAACCGCAATTACAGCTTTGCTGAATAAGTTAACTTAATACTAGTTTAAAATATCCCGTGTTAATTAGGACTAAAAAAATTTTAGCACCTCGGTTGGGAATTGGTTTTCTTTATTTTATTCAAGTTTTCTATTTTTAATACTAATGATACTCATCTCACTATCATAAGATTCAGAGATCCTTAATTTCGAAATGCATGCAACGCAAACTCTCTTTGCACCTACTGTTTTAGTAGGCCATTTACCTGATTTACTTCACTTTATTTCCTGTTAATCCCGAGAACTTTCAACATGAAGACGACTATAACAAAAGAAATTGTAAAGTCAATGAGGAGAATAATAGACCTTTATATCTTCTCTTATTTAATAATAATTATAATAATTTAAACATTCTCATTTTAATGAAACAAGCATCAAAATATCTTTAATTCCAATTTTGTGATAAAATTTAAAATCACTTTCATTTACAGCATATATATATATATATATATATATATATATATATATATATATATTATATATATATATATATATATATATATATATATATATATATATATATATATAGGGACCGACCGGGGCTGGAATTTTGCCGGGGCCGAGGTCACCCAAATTTAAGTCACCCAAATTTAGCCGGGGCCGGGGCTGCCTAAAATTTGTAAAGAGGTCAAAAGCACTGAAATTTTAGGCTAAAAAAATTAGATATAAATTTAATTGAGGTTTATTTAATTATAAGAAAGGCGTAGAATAGCTAACATTCACTTAAATTAATGATTATATACATTTTCTCCGAAAAAAATTTCAGAAAATTACAGATTTTGCATAATAAAAAGTAAAAAAAAAAAAATATTTATTCATAATATTGATTCAACAGCTTTACACATAAAACCCTAAGGTAAAGTTTGAAAAAATGTAAGATATAAAATTATCAATATAACCTATATTTATACATTTCATTGTTATATTATTGCTATGTATCAAACTTGTGTCAATTAGCTACATTATTTCAAAATTATTATTTTGTTTATACTTTCAGTCAATATGGTTAAAAGATCAGCTTCAGCAGTATGGAAGTACTTTACAATGTTTCAGGATAGGCTCGAAATAGCTAAATGTAACATCTGTAGTCAGGAAATTAGAAGAGAAACTATTTGGCAAGAGTAACCTTTAACTATATGGTGGAGGTAAATATCCATTTCATCAAGATTACCGATAGTTTCATTCGTCCATTAATTAATAATTCACCGAGATCAAGAATAGCAACAAACATAAGAACTAGGATATTTGTTTAGAACCATTTAGAACAATGAGACGAAAGAGATGAAGAACAAGTCCATCAATAAGTTCTCTGAATCGTTTAGAAGCAATCTATTTAAACATACGTTATCCTCCAAAAGGATTGATATTAGTTATATAAATGATGTTGTCGAACTCACGTCAAATTCCTCCGAAGAGACTACGCTACTACGATTATTATAACCTTTATTTTCTTTACAAAGTTTATCATATCATAAAGATGATTTTAGAAGCATATTTTACTTAGGTTGTCCTAACTTTATTTATAACATTGTAAGAACTTCTCCACAAATGGTAGCACAATAGATGGGACTGTTACCATGTCAGAGATTTTTTTTACAATATATATATATATATATATATATATATATATATATATATATATATATATATATATATATATATATATATATATATATATATATATATATATATATATATATATATATATATATATCACCATACCCCAGGTAGGACTTTCGTCCTGTCAGCAGGATCTTCCGAGGAAGATCCTTGGGTTTCTTGGGCCCACGGCGGATACTGCTGGCTTGGCCATTCTATCGCGGAATATATATATATATATAATATATATATATATATATATATATATATATATATATATATATATATATATATATATATATATATATATATATATATATATATATATATATATATATATATATGGTTTATAAAGGTTTAAGTGGACCAAATGAACTGAAGGAGAAAAAATAAATAAATAAATTTAAATATAACAAGGGAACATCAATCTAAACTATATTTAGATGTTTTACTGAATTTTGATTTTTCAATACGTACAATTTTGTTGAGTTTAAAACTCGTCAATGAAAAAATTACTTTATTTATATACCCAATTTTTTCTGGTTACCTGTTAATTAAATTGAAGCATCAAAACTTTTTAAATGCAGACTAGATTGTTAAATTTAAAATATCTTTTCCCAATATTGATCCATTTCAATAATAATAATAAAAAAAAAAAAAATTTCGAAACCAATGATAACCTTTCTAAGAAGTAGGTTTGTAATTTTATTACAGAATTAGATATAGCTTACAGTGAAGTTTTCAAAAAAAATCATAAATCTGCTTACGGCGAAGTTTAGCCAAAATATGATGCATTGCTTTCAATAATACCTATTTTATTATGTTAACACAAATTTTAACCACATGTGCATCTACATCAAGAACTGCAAAACTATCATTACTCTGTTGTCTAATTTAACTGCTATCATACCTTTCATCTATAAATACGGATTGCAAAATAAGTATTAAAAAATATTGACATTCTTCATCAGAGCCAATCACTTTTATCATTTAACTTAATAGGACTTTACTTTCTTTTATTATTATAATTAAATTTATTAAAAACTAAAGCATTTCTTCAGATCCTTATTATTGTTTCTTGCCAAGTTAATTTCTGATTCTCTTAGACCTTTTTATTTGCTGATTTAGCTCATTTCTTATTCTCCTATAAGTTTCAAAATCGATTATGCTGTTACTCTCTTTGAACTTCTTGAACCAAATATGCTTATCCCTAATTTTATCTCTTATCCCTCTACTCCACCAATTGGGCTTTCTGTTCTTTGGCCTAATTTCTCTGACTGAAAAGTGTTATGACAGATTCTTTTACAAGATGAACTTGGAAGTTTCCCACATTTCAAAACAGTTTTAGTCCTCCAATTCTTTATCCCAGTCAGTGGTTCCAAGCATATTTCTGAATTTATTATCCTACATTTTTAAAGTGAAAAACTTTATCTTGTTTTCTACTAAATGTGTTTTACCTACTACATTTAAATTAACTTAGTATACTATGGTCACTGCTTCCCAAGTTTACCTCACCTGTAACATTACTAATCAAAAAGTTTTCATTTACAAATATTAAATCCAATAACGTATAAGGTCTTGCTGTTTCATCAGCTACCCGATTTAAAAAATTATTCCATCAATGATAGGGCCATAAGGGTAGTATTGTAGCTTGCATTATGTGAATAAGTTACATTTTGATTCCTATATTTCTTGGAGAATACCTTATTTGCAGTCTGACATTTATTATTAATTAATTTAGGTTTAGTTTTTGTTTTTTTTTTGTATTTATTTTAATTTATATTATTGAAACTAGGAATTTCGTAATAATTGGGCCTGATAACCGAATTTGGTAATACTTAGGTTTAGTTGAGTATTTTTTTCTGATATGTTAAAACTACAAAGATGATATCACTTGAGTCAAGTGAAGTTTGGAAGATGACTTTTGTACTTTAAACTGAGCAAAAACTATTAAAACTTAAATAAAAAAAAGTCTTAAAATATATTGTGATCTTACAAATCAGAATTCCATTACTATTGGAAAAATTTATTTTAAATTTTGACTATAGTATGATTTGTGTAATATATAAATATATGCTAATATATTCTCTATTAGAATGCAAGTTTAACCATTATTTAAAGTTTGCATATATAATGAAGACTATGTGTTACTTTGAAGCTCTAGTCCCTAAATGAAGATCAGTCAGGTATTACTGTATTTATAATCTTTGGTGAGCAAGTTTCTTTTTATTAAAAGTTTAAAACATTTTAACATGTTCATCTCTGAATTTTTTTCTTTTATTTTCAGATTTTACAGTATGCAAAATCTGAAAATAGTTTTCTGAAAATTTTTTAAAGGTTTTAAAAGTCTAAAACCTTTTAAACTTAATATTGAAGTGTGAAATTATGAATCGAGTATTGCTGTAAATTAAATAATGGATTCATAAATCGATATAAAAGTTGAAGCAGAATATCTATATTCAGAAGATTATTCTAACAAGCAAGAATCGAATGATAACCAAGATTGTCAGATGAGTAGGACTTAAAATATCTACAAATATGTTTGTACTTAAACCAGAGTGAATAAATGTACTTAAATCAGAGTGAATAATTGAACTTAAACTGGAGGGAATATATATACTTAAACCAGAGTGAATAAATGTACTTAAACTAAGGTGAATAAATGTACTTAAACCAGAGGAGGAAAGGGAAATTTGCAGATGTTGTAGTGGGTGTAGGGAGTGAGGAAAATTATTCTACTCCTGACTCCTCAAGTTGGTAATATTTACTCACTCCAAATTCCTTTCAAAAAATTACCTCACTATAATAATTTTTTATTTTATACTAAATTCTCGATCTCCTAAATGTCTCACTCTCCTTCCTTTCGGGAAACACAATTTTGTCTCTATAGACCGCTTAAAACCCGCAATTCTTCCTTCTACTTTTCCTCTTTTCCTTCCACTGTTTCTTCTCCTTCAATTTCTTCCTCTCACCAGTCCATTACTACTCCTCTCTTTTCTGCTCCTTCGCCTTCCCCACTTCAACCTTCCGCTGTTTCTTCACCTTTACATTTCGCTTCTGTACCACTTGCTCCTGCTTCTTCGCATCTTGTTCCTTCTTCCCTTCCTACCTCATCTCCTTCTATCACTCCTCCTACATGTTCTCCCATGTCTTTTCGCTCTGGCAAAACTGTCATTCTACCCCCAACCTTCCATTAAATGTTACAAGATGGCTAAAACCCTAGTGACTTCTAGTCTGGCCCTGGGTAGTGATATGTGGATAGTCATATATATATATATATATTATATATATATATATATATATATATATATATATATATATATATATATATATATATATATATATATATATATATATATAATATATATAATATATATATATATATATATTAATATATATTAATTATAATTATTATTATTATTATTATTATTATTATTATTATTATTATTATTATTTGTTGCTAACTGTACTCTTAATATATTAATTTACATATATACCATTCGTACTTTTGTGTAGTTTTAAGTTACTTATATTTACATAATTTAGTATCAAATTCATTATTAATATTGGAGTGATAATATATATATATATATATATATATATATATATATATATATATATATATATATATATATATATATATATATATATATATATAGTATTAACATTTGTATAAACATAGCGTATTTCTATGCATACAAACTTGGAGCCTACTTAATTATAGCCTATCATTAAATGGCTAAGTGGGATTTCGTATAGTCCTTATACAACTCCCATACATCAACACTTGCCATATATATATATATATATATATATATATATATATATATATATATATATATATATATATATATATATATATATATATATATATATATATGATGGCATCCGCATCCGCATCAACATTCCGCAAAATTCAACATCCGCATCGCATCCGCATCCGCACTTTCGAAAATTTCAACATCCGCATCCGCATCTTCAAAAATTCAACATCCGCACTTGACCGCAGAATCCAACATCCGCATCCGCATCCGCAAATGAGAAATATGACATGCGATTCATCACTAATAATATATATATATATATATATATATATATATATATATATATATATATATATATATATATATATATATATATATATATATATATATATATATATATATATATATATATATCCCATACAAACTTAGACTTTATGAAAATACTTTTTCATTTTAATTTATTCCCAAGTTCCAAGTGGTAAAAGTGTTAATTAACGAGTGTCTCACTAAAATCTTCAAACCCACTCTTCATTTTCCTAATATACTTAAAACTTCTGTTTATAGAAACCATTGATCATAAACTACAGGAATTAATAAGACCTCCATTTGTATCTATTCTGTGTAATCAAAAGCTCCCAGAAGATTATTTAGAATATAGACCATTAGTTCAATTTCCCAATTTAATTGTGGAAATCCCCAACAAAATAGGTATTGATTCAGAAAAGAATTTTGTTGATTCTTTAAGATATCTGATACAGCAAACATTTTTAACTTCACCCACAGAATCGAGTAGAAAAGAGGTGCTAATCACATACTTGAAAACATCAAACATTGGAGGAGAAATGGTTTCAGATATACTATATAGATCAAATAATAAGGATATTGTGACTAATCTTTGTAAATTATCAATGGGATATAGAACGTATTTGGACTTAAAAGCAGGAGGATTCTACCTAAAAGTTCTTGAATCAAATGTTGGTACACAATTACATAGAATAAATTTTCCTTCTGGAAAGCATATTGAGATCAATCATATTATGGAAGAGAAAGAATTGCATTTCAACATGAAAAAGACGAAATGATCACTGGAATTTTTATTAGAGCTGAAAAAGGAAAACATCAGATTGTATTAAATTCCTTCTTAAAGAAGATTCCTGAACCAAAAGGAGTTAAAATATTGACAATGCTTTTAAAAACTTTCAAGATTTATAAAATAGGAATTTTAAAACATCCGGGGCTACTTATTTCAATTGATAATTTCAATAACAAAATCGACAGAAGTACCTGAACGAACTTCTGCTGACGACTGTACCTCTAACCCCTTTACAAATTCTCATGGAGGACCTATATTTAAGTGATGAAGAAAAGCAATAGATTTGGTATGTTATATTTATTTAAGGTATTGACGAGCTTTTGTAAGTGAAATTATTTATTTACCCATTGTTTTTTTTCAAGTTTGATAAAATAAAGTGGAAATTCTACATTTTGCTTTTATCAACATATCGAAGTAGAAAGAGAAAGAGAATGAGCCTTTAACTTGTACAAATATGACATTTGTAACAATATTAAGTTAGAAAATAAGTTGATAGACGAACTCAGATAGAGAGAGAGAGATGAAGAGTAGTTTTTAAGTTGAAAAAACAGTAGATTTAGAAATTTTTCTTTTATGTGAAGTTTGAACAGTTTGTGTCATTTAAATTGAGAACATTCCCTTCAAGACAACTAAAATTTTAGCGATGGGGTGTGTAAAGAATTGGAGAATTATAAGTTATCTTAGTGAAATGCTCTATATTTTATTAAAATAACAAGGAAATACCTCACGTTCAGTTTCTCGAAAACGGATGAAAAGAGTAAAAATGACGCGTTTGTAACAAACTTTGATAATTAATTTTTAATATAAATTTTTATAAGGTATATTTGTATAAAAATATATATATATATATATATATATATATATAAAAAAATATATTATATATATTTATATATATTTTATATATATATATAAAATATAAAAATATATATATAAAAAGCAATATAATATATAGATATATTTATGTTTGATTTTTTTTTAAATATTTTTCTATTTTTTAACTTTGATTATATTGGGCAAATAATTTTTTATACTAGAGAAAAGTTAGAAAATTTTGAATTCATTATGAAAATTCATTCATTATAAAGGAAATACCTTTCATTTTCGAAAACGGATGAAAAGAGTAAAAATACGCGTTTGTAACAAACTTTGATAATTAATTTAATATATATATATATATATATATATATATATATATATATATATATATATATATATATATATATATATATATATATATATATATATATATCTTTTGAATATATTTTCATTCATGAATTCATTCTATTTTATTTTATTAACGGTTTGGAAGCAAAGTGACCAGATTAAAAATATACGAAAAAGCCGAATAGATTAGTCATCCATTATTTAACCAATTATGTTTATCTTATGTTATAATTATATATATTATTTTATTAGGTAAATTGAAGTAAAGGAAGAGTAATATTCTATTTTATTAATAGTTAGTATTTATTATGTTTAAATCCTAAAGTTGCGACCTTAAAATTGAGAGCATTAGATTTCTGTTAAATGGCATATTTTGCAGTTTTTGTCTTATTATTATTCATATTAAATTATTTATTTTATATTTATTTTATTATTATTATAAACTGTTTTATCTATATTTTCTATTTTTGTCATTAAATTTATAATAGATGCTTTGACCTTTATGTAATAAATTATCGAAAAGAGCGAAAGACAGCTGAGATTTCTTGTGATTCGTGAAAAACAAGATGGCCGAATGCAAATTTTGTGACTACATTTTTTTAGTTTTAAAATATTAATTAACTTACAAATAAGTGTCATATATATTTATTTATATTATATTTATATTTAATTGTGTAAATAATATTTAATGATTAATAAGTTAAAATGACTCAAAAGAATTATGAAGGGCATAAGAATTAAAATCACAAGTGTGCAAGCGGAAGAAAACGACAAAGTCACGTGATTATAAAATCTAATATGGAGGACCGAAGAAATGAAGAACTCTAAAATAAATTCAAATTCTAGAATATCTGAAACATCCGACAACGTACGTATAGTGATGAAAACTATAATAAAAGTTGCATTATTTTTCTAAACTGTTATTTAAAAACATTTAAGGACAAATCTTTGCCTTATTAATTAATAAACAGTTGAAATGTAAAAGTGAATTAACTATATAATAGCTTCCCTTCATATTTGTATTTATGCGTAACATTTAAAGGAATTTAAGTGAATATTTTCTTGAAGATCATTCCGAGGAAGAAAGAAGATTTTTCATCATCAAAATTGGAAGAAGGATAGAAGAAGATGTTTGGGCTTCATTTCACGTCTAGATTTGGACTCTTGGAATATTTTATATTCGGGATCTGTAGTAGGCCAAAAAAGCTTGGAGTAAGCTACTATAAAATCTGGAGTAGATTTTAGGCTGGAGTAGCCAAATTGTGTCGAGAGTTTGGTTTCCTCTGATGGAGTATCATAGGATATCTTGCAGGAGCTGCATGATATTCAAGGGAAATCATTCTAGATCAGACGGATGGTCTTTTCAGTCTCAGTAAAAGACATGTCAAAATAGAATAGGATATAGCGTTGTAAAGGTGCATGTAGTATGTCCTTAGAAGGTACAAGTAGTTTGGGGTCATGTTAAAAAAATCTTACGTACTTCTTGAAAAATACCCTAAAAGTTTTAAAAAAAAAAAATACACCAGAAATGATTAAATTACTGAGATTACGAATTATAAGAAGGTGTGAAGTTTATTTAGTTCATACTATTATGTCTTTTTATTATTTATTTTATATTATTATATTTATTTTAAGTTACTAAATTTACAAATTAAAAAATATGCACATGTATTTTTATTGATTGGTGTGACAGGAGAGGGTGTGAGAGTTTAAGATAATACAATATGTCTAGTAATTACAACCTCGATTGGATTACAGAGAATGTAAAAAATGAAATTGACGCAGTAAAATTTTTTCAAAGTTTTAATATTATTCCTTTAATTAAAGCGTGCTGTAATGAACATTCTATGAAATTAAAGCAATATGGTCAGGTTATAGTTTGGGAATGCAGAGTTAGGTTAGGTTAGGTTAGGTTAGGTTAGGTTAGGTTAGGTTATTTCAATTACAATTATTTACTGGAGCACACACCCAAAATATTGAAGCAACATGGAGTATTTTCAAATATAAAATTAAAAAACATAAAGGCATGCACAGAAGTATGCTTGATTCTTACATGTTTGAGTTCATGTGGCGTAAAAGAAACGCAGGGAAAAATTTATTCGAAATTGTTATGAAAAATATTTCAGAATTTTAAATTTACGCATATATATATATATATATATATATATATATATATATATATATATATATATATATATATATATATATATATATATATATATATATATATATATATATATATATATATATATATATATATATATATTATTCGTTTCTTTACTTATACAAAAGAAAGGTTAAAAAAAAATTTTAAGCTCCACCGATTTCATAATAAAAGTTTATTAATTGACTTTTTTTATTATTATTTTCACCGCATTTTGGGGAATTTCCGTTGTATTTTTTTCTCTAAAAAATGAACGTAAGATCTTTTTGACATGAGCCGTAGTTTGTTCCTTTATTATTTGTAGAACCTACACGTTTTCGATAAGCCATTAATATTTATTTCATATATTACGCTACCATAACATCTCATTTAATATATTATTGATTGTATATCATTCTTTGTAAATACTCATTTATTGTAGTAAATTATATAACGAAGTTGTGTTTCAATAGCCACATGCTAGAGTGAGTCTGGTTTCACATATTTTTATTTAAAGAAAGACGTTCTAATTTAGCACCGGTTAGGACGGAAAAAAATAAATAAATAAAATAAATATATATATATATATATATATATATATATATATATATATATATATATATATATATATATATATATATATATATTATATATATATATATATATATATATATATATATATATATATATATATATGAAAATTCTACAAAACTTAAGGTTTTGGCAAAATTGTTGAAATTGACGAAGCAAAAGTAGACAAAAGAAAATATAATAGGGTCAGAATTATAAAAGGTAACTGGATATTTATTTGGTGGGATATAACGAGCTACGAAAAAAACATTTATTACCCCCTTAAAATACTCCGAGTAAAAAAAGCCTCTTTACCTATAATGAAAGAACATATTCTACCAACTTCATTCTAGACTGGACATCCTTTCTATTGTCGTACACAAAAAATAACGTCAAAATTCTATTTTCTTATTTATGTTTCGAAAGTATTGACCTTACTATATATTTTCAAGAGAAATAAGTGCTGATTATAAAAATGTAAAAACTTTTTCTTTTTAATGTATTCGTTTTTAATTTTCTTCGATTATTCTACGTCCGCCAACTTTTTAAATTTAGTTCTGAAGATTTTTTATTTCAGATAAATATCGTACATTTTCATTGGTGTATATATATATATATATATATATATATATATATATATATATATATATATATATATATATATATATATATATATATATATATATATATATATATATATATATATATAGGTCAGACTCCAGATTAGACATGACTTTTTTAAAAAAAAACTACGAAACGTAGTGAAAAATAAATTACATTTTTAGAATCCTTGTCGAATTTTAGTTAGGAAAAGTGTAAAATATTTGCAAAAAAATAAATAAAAAAATTAATAAAAAATAAAAAATGATTTTGTACGACAACTGATGACGTAACAAACTTAAATTTGGTGTTATGACGATCATATGTCTACGGGGGGCTCTGCCCCCCGTACCCCCGACCCGTGAGTGATGATGATACTGTAGACTACTTTTTCTGTAGACGATTTGGGGGTATTTTCCATTTTTTCCAATTTCGAGAAAATTGAAAAAAAACGTACCTTGCCAGGCGTACGATGCTCTCCACATATAAAAATAAGTAAACTTTACTTATGTAAACTTTATTATTATAAGGATTTTTTTTTTATTTCCCAATTTTTCCTACCTGAAATTCGACAAGGATTCTAAAAATGTAATTTATTTTTCACTACGTTTCGTATTTTTTTTTTTAAAAGTCATGTCTAATCTAGAGTCTGGCCATATATATATATATATATATAATATATATATATATATATATATATATATATATTTATATATATATATATATATATATAATATATATATATATATATATATATATATATATATATATTATATATATTATTTTATATTCGACACATTTGCAAGATATGATTTTCTTTTAAATAAAATTAAGTATTAGAGGAAGCTTAAAAAAGTTCACTACAACATTTCTTTTTATATTATTTTTTTTTATGTAAATTCTTTTAATGTTTATTTAACTTGTATAAATTGTGACACCGTCTTCATTGTTACTATTATTATTATTATTATTATTATTATTATTATTATTATTATTATTATTATTATCACATTTACTGTCCTATAGGAAATAAAGGAATATTGTATCATTGTTAATAACTTAGTTATTAAATCGTTTTAAACTATAAAATTTAGTAAAGATCTGTAATATTATATAAGTTAACATATAATAATCCAAACTTCTAAGCAAAGCCTAAATTTTAATATGTTAATTTTTAAAGAATTAAAAGATAAATTAGTTACCGTCAAGATTCTAAACGTAAACAAACTTTTATGAAATATTTTATTATGTTGTATTATTTATGTTTTGTTGTTTTATTTAATAATTTATAGAATAATGATTAAAAGAAGATCAGCGAAATATCCAAAAGTAAATATAAGGCCTTCGAATATTTGAGAAAAAAACCCTTAGCTTGAGCTAAGAGAGAGAGAGAGAGAGCAAGGGAGAGAGATCCTTGAAGATCCAGCCTTATCTTGAGCTAAGAGAAAGAGTTTCTACTAGATCCCAGAGGATCTACCTTTGACCAGAGCCAAAAGACTAAGATATGATGCATTGAGTGTCATTAAAGTGTAAGACCAATCACTTTCACTTAGTCTGCACGAAACCCTGAGGTTTGTGTTACGAGGAAAGAGCCTAGGAAAGAAAGAAGTCTTTCTATTGAAATGAATTTCAATTAGGTGTCTGAAGGAGATATTTTTGAGAATATTTCAGCCTCCAAAAAAGAGAAACCCTACTCTTTTTGTTTTTAGAAACTTAAAGACTTTTTTCTTTAGCGATTAGTCATATTTTTTTAAAGAAATTCAATCATAGATGTAATAGCTTTAATATTTAACTCATTGCTTCCGAAACCGCTTTTATTAATTTTTGCTACCATTAAAATTAACTTTTTATATATTGTTGTAAATAAATTTGTATTAAGTAGTTTTGTCGTTTTGCTTTGCCTCCTTTTGAAATTTCAGTCATCCTTTTATTTTTATTTTGTAAAGCGTTCTTTGTGATTCATCTCATCATTCACCATCTTATTAATATCACAAAGTTACGAGTTTATATATATATATATATATATATATATATATATATATATATATATATATATATATATATATATATATATATATATATATATATATATATATATATATATATATATATATATATAAACTGATAACCTTTATTCTTTTAGAAAATAACTTATTTAAAAAAAAACCACGTTGGAAGATTCTTGGAACTGGTGGTTTACCACCTCCTGTATTCGTATGTGTCACCTTGTGAGATTTGGAAATATGAGTTCATTCTTTTAGGAAATGATATTTAGTATAGTTTTTAAAACAACAATTTTAAGAATTTTCTCTTTTAGATGTTTAATTATGTTTATCTATTTTATCTAGTTATTAAACCACAAAATTAAATATGTGGCACTGAGCCTTTCTTACAACTAATAATAAAATGGAACGTTGCCAGTTTTCCTTTCATTCGAGGAAAATGTATTTGGCATAATTTGTTTTATAACAAATGGAATATTTAAAAATAGAGAATTTTTTTTATATAGAAAAATAGATAATATAAAGTTTATTCACCCTTTTAGTCTTCTTACCGTACTACTGACATTCTGACAATTATGCGGAAGTTGTTACAAAAAATCGTCTGCTAGCAATTTTCTCTTCTACAAGTAAATAAATAAATAAATATCTTTTAAGATAAATTTTAATAAATGTGTGTAAATTTATAAGAATTTATTTTATTATTTAAAATCATTTCGCTAAGAATATCACTGAGAAGTAAGGTTGGGGAATACCCCAAATCGTCGACAGGTCAAAGGGCCGACACGTCATTAACAAAATTTTCACACTTGTCTAAAACGTTGACAACTTTTTTTGGTAAGGTCAAGGAGCCAACAACTTTTTTTTTTTATAACTCCTCCAAATCGTCAGCACAATAAATCAATATCGATTAATCGATAGATATATCACTCACGGGTCGTGGGTACGGTAAACAAATGTTCGTGTGCCATGCATCTACTAAAATAATATATCTAAAAATTAAAAAAATATATTCATAATTATTATAGTAAAATTTAAAAAATAGGCTTATATCGATTGTATTGATATAAAAAAATACGTTGGTCAAACTGTCGACACATTTTTTTTCACATGTGTCCAAAACGTTGACACATTGAAATTGAAAAGAAAAGTGATCGACACATTTTTTTCAAAAGTGTCGGCCCTTTGACCTGTCGACCATTTGGGTATAGCACCGTAAGGTTTTATTCAACCAAAAATTACGAAACATTTTGTATAAGTCTGCCATTAAATAAAAGGAGAACTGTTCTTAGCTGGAATTCTTATCTAATGATTAAAGAAGAAAAATATATAAATATGCTTCAATATAGAGAAATTAATATATTAACGGTAAATCACTTTCTTTTTAATTAATAAACTTAATTTCTTTGTCTAACGTCGTTTAAGTATGTCAAAATTGATTCTTAATGAAATATAAATAAAAGATTACCGTATAAATAAGAAATTAATTCGAGGATTTTCATACAATAGACTATATTTAAAAATGGAACTTACATGGAAGAAATATTTAGAAATTAGCACGGAATTTTAATATTGAGACTTTTTATTTAATTATACCTTCGTTGTTTCCTTTGTTCCTAAAATAAAGGTAACTAAACTAAATTGTGTTTAGTCCGATTCTAAAATTTATATCTATGACGTTTTTAGACAGCCTTTTGGTTTTTGTTATTAAAACGTGAGAAAATTGAACTTAAATGAAAAATAATTCTTCATTTTAAATATAAGGTCATGGAATTAATAAAAATAAAAAAACAGACCTTCCTATCATATTTTTGTCAGGGATAGACAGAACATAGAGATCACTCGTTTTATTTCGTAGAGTAATCCAAAACAAATCTCTTACATGGAACCATCGTTAAGTTTTTTCAATACTAGTAAGGAATAAAATGGGTTTTAAAAACACCAATTTGACTTTCCATTCTATCATATCACCAATGACCATGCAAAAGAAGAAGCTTCTGTAAATGCCGAAACCGGGTGTTAGCAAAATCTGATGATAATACAGCTTGTCGACCTTCAGCGCCATATACCAACGTCTGCAAGTTTGAATCATTTGCCCCATCTCCTATGGTAAGAATGAGATTTTGTCAAAGAAAAAAAATTTATGTTAAAAAAAAAGAAGAAGAAAAAAAAAAAAAAAATTATTCTCAGTTCAGAAAGAACTTCTTTCTAGAATAAATTATCTATACATGCTGTGATTTCATTTGGAACGCACTTGCTAAGATGGCCAATATTGCTCTTATAAAGGCTGGAAATACACGACTTAATTTCCTAAACACTTGAAAGGTCACCCCCCCTCTAGTACATGTTTTAACTAGTTGTTTTTTTTTTTTTTTTTTATACAGTCTTTGGTACTTGGTTACCTAAAGAAACCAGTAAATATAATTTTCATAATTAAGAATCCATTGTTAAAAGCCGATCCGAAGTTAAACGCTACCATATTTTTGTTTTATATATATATATATATATATATATATATATATATATATATATATATATATATATATATATATATATATATATATATATATATATATATATATATATATATATAATATAAAATTAGTTTTATTGAATATTTTATTCGTTCCTGCCAGTGTGTCAATTATAAGAGCTAAAGTAAATAGTAGCTTATATAAGTTGTAGCCAGAGGCAGGATCATATTTTTCCCAGTAGTTTTCGAACTTTTTTTCGAAATTATCTTGGGCTCTTTAAGTCACTTATTTGTTGCAGGAAATAAATAGTAATAAATTTTAATAATTTTAAAATAGAAATAAAAAAATATATAAAAAGGAGGAAGAAAATATAAACGTTTTGCACTTTTCGAACATAATGGGGAAAGTTAAACCATTTAATGGGAAAACAAATTTTTAAAAGTTTTCTTAATCAATTTAATACAAGAGCTAAACTCGAAAATTGGAATGAGGTTAACAAAGTAAATATTTTGAGATGTTGTCTGAATCATGGAAACATCATTTGCCCCATCTTCTATGGCAAGAGAGATATTGTCAAAGAAATTGAATTTTATTGAATATTTTATTCATTCCTGCCACAGTGTGTCAATTATAAGAGCTAAAGTAAATAGTAGCTTACAATATATATATATATATATATATATATATATATATATATATATATATATATATATATATATATATATATATATATATATATATATATAGGCCAGACTTTACATTAGGGGCCATGCATAACTCAGAAAATACTAATCCTACATTAAAAAGGATTATATTTTTGAAATCCTTGTCGATTTTAGGTAAGAAAAATTGGGAGATAAAAAATAAATTCTTAAAGTAAATTTTATTACATAAGTAAATTTTATTTCTTTATAACCCTCGCAAAAAATTGTACGTCAGGCAATTGGCAATTCTTCCAACACAGAGGAAAGAGGAAAATTGTCGACAAGAAAATGATCGATTTCAATTTTATAAAGCTTGTCGTGTTTGATATTAGTGTTTATTATTATTATTATTACAAGAAATGTTCGGTTTTTTACATGCCCTACTTTTTAATAACTTGTACAGTTTCCAATTTTTTTTTTTATTATTTTAACATTTTTTAAAAGTTTTATTATAGTTTTCTTACTGCAAATTTTCCAAGGATTTAAAAATATAATCCTTTTTAATGTGCGTTTAGTATTTTTTGAGTTATGCATGGCCCCTAATGTAAAGTCTGACCTATATATATATATATACAACCTCTTAGTGGCCTACCAAAAGGACATATTCCTATTTAAGGTCAAATATCTCGCTCTTGAAATTTTCCTACCGTTCTTTTTCTCACTTTTTTCAAGTTCTTAAATCTTTGGGCTTATCCAGGTAGGTCCATTGTTTAAACCTGATATTTTTAATTTATTCGTAATTAACCTAATTATCTTAGGTTTTTTTTCTTCAGAAACTTCTATTTCTCTGAAAATAGTATTTTCCTTTTACTGTTAAACTCTTTCCTCCTTTGGGTTCCTCCGATCACCTTCTTATCTCCGTATCCTCTTCTATCTCTTCAAGTCTTCCGCAGGAAAGACCCCCTTCTATTGAAAGGAAACGTTTGTGGCATTTCGGTGCCGCAAGCTGGTCGGACTTCCTTGATTTCCCATGGAATGATTATTGCTTCCGTGGGAGGGGTCCCTCGGAGTGTGCAGAATGCATTACTGAGGTGATTCTCTCTGGCATGGAGGCGTACATTCCATTTTCTTTCCCTTCTACTAAACCCAACAAACCTTGGTTTAACTCTACTTTTTCTCACGCTATCAGCCGGAAGAATGCTGCCTTCAGGGATTACCGTTGTCTTCAAACTCCAGGAACTCATGCAACTTATATTTCATTCCGGAATCGTGCAAAATCTATACTTCGTAACACCAAAAACTCTTTTCTCCGCAAAAAAATGCAAAAATCTTTCTGGTTCCTCTTCCTCACGCTCTTTCTGGAATTTTGCAAAAATGTCAACTCTACATTTGATTCTTCCTCTTTCCCTCCTTTAGTTTCTTCCGACGGGACAACTGCCGTTTTACCTTCTTCTAAAGCTGAACTCTTCGCTCAAACTTTTGCCTCTAATTCTACCTTTAGACGATTCCGGAGCTATTCCTCCTCCTTCAACCCCCTCCAACTCATTTATGCCTGAAATTATAATTTCTTCTAAAGATGTCATTTCTACTCTCTCTGAGCTTAATAAGAAGGCGTACGGTCCTGATGGTATTCCTCCTGTGGTTCTCAAAACTTGTGCTTCCGAGCTTGCACCCTGCCTTGGTAAACTATTTCGTCTTTGCCTTTCTACTTCGACCTTCCCTTCTTGCTGGAAACGTGCGCTCATTCAGCCTGTGCCGAAGAAGGGGGGATCCCTCTCAGCCCTCCAACTACCGTCCCATTTCTTTGACCTCCGTTCTCTTTAAAGTTTTCGAATCTACCCTTAACAGGAAGATTTGGAAACATCTCAATTCTTCTAATCTTATCTCTGATCGCCAGTATGGGCTTCGTCAGAAACGCTCTACTGGTGATCTTCTTTCCCTTCTCTCTGACTCTTGGTCCTCCGCTCTTCGGTATTTCGGTGGATCCTTTTGCTGTCACTCTAGACATATCGAAAGCCTTCGATAGGGTCTGGCACAAAGCTTTGATTTCAAAACTCCCCTCTTTCGGTATCTATCCTTCCCTCTGTAATCTTCTCTCTAATTTCCTTTCCGGTCGTTCTATAGCAGCTGTTGTAGACGGCCACCGTTCTTCCTTTAAACCTATTAACAGTGGTGTTCCTCAGGGTTTTGTTCCATTCCCAACACTTTTTCTACTTTTCATTAATGATCTTCTTTCTATTACTTCATCTCCTATCCACTCCTATGCTGATGACTCCACACTTCATTACTCCTTTCAGTTTGAAAGACGTCCATCCGAACAACAGTTATTAGACTCGAGAAGGGTAGCCTTGGAGCAACTAACCTCTGATCTTTCACGTATTTTCAATTGGGGCAGAGAAAACATGGGTTTTCAATGCCTCAAAAACTCAGTTCCTCCATCTCTCCACTCGACACAATCTTCCACACAACTATGATATCTTCTTCGAAAACACACAACTCAAACCTTCATCTGTTCTTAATATTCTCGGTGTTTCTTTTTCTCGTGATCTTTCTTGGAAAGATCACATTACTTCTCTTTCTAAACAAGCTTCTAAGAGGTTGGATGTTCTGAGGCGCCTTCAGAATTACTTCACGCCACCCCAGTTGCTTGCTCTGTATAGGGGTGTTGTTCGTCCCTGTATGGAGTACGCTTCACACATCTGAGGTGGCTCCACTCATACAGTTTTACTTGAGAAGGTAGAGTCTAGAGCATTTCGTCTCATCAACTCTCCTGCTCTTACTAACTCTCTCCAATCTCTTTCTGCCCGTCAAATTGTTGCGTCACTCTCTCTATACTACCGCTATTACAACGGACACTGCTCTTCTGAACTCTTTCTTCGTATACCTCCTCCATTGAGAAGAGCCCGGGCGACTCGACTTTCTACACAGTCTCATCCTTTCTCTGTCCAACTCTCTGACCCCAGACTTAACCGCTATGCTCAATCTTACATATACTCTACTGGTAAAGTCTGGAACACACTCCCTTCATCTGTTTTCCCAACTTCCTTTGACTTGCATACTTTCAAACGTCGTGTATCTGGACACGTCGGCCAACATCGACCTCAATAGTATTTTTCCAACTCTGGTGGAATTCAGTAGGCATCCGGCCTTTGCCCACCGGAGGATATATATATAATATATATATATATATATATATATATATATATATATATATATATATATATATATATATATATATATATATATATATATATATATATATATATATATATATATATATATATATATATATATATATATATATATATATATATATATATATATATATATATATATATATATGTATAAATATTTTTATTTTAACTATTTACCATATATGAATTTATGTTGATGAAGCTTAAAAAGCTCATTATAATATTTCTTTATATTTATTTATTAAATATTGTGATCATTTTTTTCTTTATAATAATATTATTATATGTAGTATAGTTAATTCTTGTATATATAAATAGTCAATAATAATTTTACGACAGAGACAGTTCTTGGTTTGAACTAAGAACTTACACCTTAGTCAGAACTAAGGGAAAGTAAATTTAGTCCGAACTAAATTTAAATGTCTTAGTTTGAATTAAGACTCGGTTTACTTAATATCTTAGAGGATTTACTTTAGTCTGAACTAAAGGATGAGTTTAAATAAACCGTTTAAAAACAAACTTTGGTCAGAGCCAAAGTTAGTGTTAGAGGTGTTTGGACATCTTTTAAAGGAACACTATTTCTAATGTGTATAATAATTATAACCCTCTTTAAATCTTTGTTCTTAAGATAAATATATTAATAATAATATTATTACAAATTTAAACATTCATGTAAATAAATAATTAAGTCTCTTCGTTATTTGCTCTTGCCTTCTTTGAAATTTTAGTCATCCCCTTTATTTTTATTTTGTAAAAAGGTACTTTGTGATTCCACATTATTACGCTACCTCACAAAGTTATGACCTTTTTATATTGGCGGCAGCGGTGAAGACTCATTGTTGTTGGTGACATTACGGTGGATTTTGTTATACTCAGCAACAATGAAGACTGTCATTAAGACTCATAGTTATATTATCAAATTAATTAGGCTTTTACGGTAAGATTATTTAATGTAAATTTCCCTTTTTATCTTATTCATTATGATTGAAATTCGAACAAGGAAAGAGCAAATTTTTGTAATAAATAATAGAATTTAAGTTGAAATATATATATATAAATAATTTTTTGTGAAGCCCAAAATCTACAAAAATTAAAACTATGATTATACATATAGATTATAAAATACTTTATATAAATTACTTTAGTGTAAAGAGAAGAAAGAAAAATTATACATTGTAACTTTTTAAAGAAAAACTTTTTTTAATGTTGTTTACTTCTAGAAAGGATTATTATCAAGTTATTTTTATGATTATTTATTCATTTATAAGGATTCATTTAATATTGAAGCTATGAAAGGTTGTAAGAAGGAACAAAGAAATTGTTGCCTTGTTGAGTCTTGCGGAGAACCATTGTGAGTTCAATCCTAACGTTTAATGAATTGTTATACCTTTGGGGACATTCATGTTAGACCGCCTCGTGACTATTTGAGAATAAATATTTATTCTCATTATTCAGAGACTCGTTGAATTACATATGATAGCATATGTAATGGTTATTTTTCTTTGAAAGTTTATAGATAATAATAGTTTTATTTATATTATTTATATGTTATAAAATCCTTTTTTAGAATTTTACTCCATTGATTTTTCGTATACTAAAATTACATTTTCTTCTCTCCAGAAATTAAAATATTTATAATATTTATAATGACGTCATCTAAAATTTTAAATTTTGATAAAAGGATAATATATCCAGAAGTATTTTTTAGGTTATTTTCTAAACATGTTAAGTCTGGTATCTCATGGCCCGTGAATATAGAAATGCTTATTGATAAGAAAATAAAGGAAATACCAGATGGAAAAATTCAAAAGGGAGATATAAAAGGGAAAGAAATACATCTCTCCATTACAAACCTTTTTAATAGCAATGTTGCCAGTGTACAAATGGAAAATCTCCTAGATAACTTATATAGAATCTTCAAGAGAATTAAAACTAAATTTATGATAGTCATAGAGAACAGCGATCACTCTGTAAAGATATTAAGAAGAAACGTAAACCTCGAAGATTTGGAATTAAGTGTTAGATACCAGAAGTGGTGGAGGTTTATATTTGTAAATAAAGGACCAAAAGAAAGATTTAATAAAAAGAGGATTCAACAGCCATTAAGTTTTGACAAAACTATACTAAATAATAAAAATGATCTTAAATATTTAAATTATAACATATTTAAAAATTTAGAAATTTCAACACCGATTTCTCCTATTACCTCTCCCTCCCTTTCTTCTTCTCCTTCTTCTTCTTTTTCATCATCTTCTTCTTCTTCTTCTTCTTCTTCTTCTTCTTCTTCTTCTTCATCTTCTTCTTCTTCTTCTTCTTCTTCTTCTTCTTTTTCATCTTTTACCTCCTCATCTAATAGTTTACCTGATTTTACTAAACAGTTGTATACTTTAGAAGAAGCTAGGGCATTATTACTTAAAGATATTTAATTATTGAGACTTATTTGATTTTATTTTTGTAAATATATTTTGATAGTTTTTTTTTTATTAAAATTCATCTCTTGTAAATAGGTTAAATTTTAAACATAGGGTAATGTAAAATATTTTTATTTTAACTATTTACCATATATGAATTTATGTTGATGAAGCTTAAAAAGCTCATTATAATATTTCTTTATATTTATTTATTAAATATTGTGATCATTTTTTTCTTTATAATATTATTATTATATGTAGTATAGTTAATTCTTGTATATATAAATAGTCAATAATAATTTTACGACAGAGACAGTTCTTGGTTTGAACTAAGAACTTACACCTTAGTCAGAACTAAGGGAAAGTAAATTTAGTCCGAACTAAATTTAAATGTCTTAGTTTGAATTAAGACTCGGTTTAAAAACTTAATATCTTAGAGGATTTACTTTAGTCTGAACTAAAGGATGAGTTTAAATAAACCGTTTAAAAACAAACTTTGGTCAGAGCCAAAGTTAGTGTTAGAGGTGTTTGGACATCTTTTAAATGAACACTATTTCTAATGTGTATAATAATTATAACCCTCTTTAAATCTTTGTTCTTAAGATAAATATATTAATAATAATATTATTACAAATTTAAACATTCATGTAAATAAATAATTAAGTCTCTTCGTTATTTGCTCTTGCCTTCTTTGAAATTTTAGTCATCCCCTTTATTTTTATTTTGTAAAAAGGTACTTTGTGATTCCACATTATTACGCTACCTCACAAAGTTATGACCTTTTCATATAATATATATATATATATATATATATATATATATATATATATATATATATATATATATATATATATATATATATATATATATATATATATATATATATATATAGAGAGAGAGAGAGAGAGAGAGAGAGAGAGAAAGAGAGAGAGAGAGAGAGAGAGAGAGATGATGGTGATAGCAAGGGAGAGAGAGGAGATGGAGGTGAACCTGGAGGAGACCAGACTTGAACAAGTAAATAAATTTAAGTACCTAGGAGTGATCATGGATGGTCACAGGGTAGGATGGACGACGAATTGAAGGAGAGAATAGGGAAATCCACACAAAATGTAGGAATGTTGCATCCACTGCTTAAAGGGAAGGAAATACCAACAGAAATAAAGGTACTTATTTATAGGACAATTTTGAGGCCAATCCTGCTGTATGGATCGGAATGCTGGGCAATGAACACAGTGCATAAGAGCAGGTTGGAGGCGGCAGAAATGAGAGTGCTCAGGGTTATCAGAGGGATATCCCTGAGGGACAGAGTGAGAAGCGAAAGGATTAGAACGGATTTGGGAGTTGAACCAGTCTTGGAGTGTGTGGAGAGAAATCAGTTGAGATGGTTCGGGCATGTGAGGAGAATGGAGGGGGCAGAGAGGCTGAGGAGGAATCCTGGCTTGGAGGCCGGAGGGAAGGAGACCGGCGGGCAGACCTAGGAAGAGGTGGATGGAATCGATTGCTGAGGCTGTGCAGAGAAGAGGAGCGACGATGGGAGAAGTGGAAGAGAATCGAACATTTGCTGACAGAGAGATCTGGAGAAGATTCACGCGACGTGGCACCTGACAGGCCTTTGCCTAACAGGAAGAATGGTGAGAAAGGTGAAATATATATATATATATATATATATATATATATATATATATATATATATATATAATATATATAATATATATATATATATATATATATATATATATATATATATATATAACTAATTATAATTCTCTTTCAGCATCGTATTTACAATCACTCTCCTACTAAATTACATTTATTTGTGTTTGTTTTAAATGCTTCTTTATTTTTTCAGACAACATTGACTTCTACCCACTTATTTCTTTTCTTCACTGATCTACTCCTACGTATTTTCCATCTTTAGGAGAGACTTTGATATGACTGTTGTTTTTTAATTTGCTGTTCTATTGTTTCGTAAATATTTGCTAGTTTTGTAAAAAACTGTAATCATTTGTTCAAGGATGAATGAACTAAAATGTACCATTTTACATACAATTTTTTTTAAAGTAAATTATTAATGTAATTACAATAAACATGAAAAAGGATTTATTGTATGACAATTTTAGCATTTATATAGCATTGTTAATAATTTACCGAATTTGACCTTTACCATTGAACCGAACAGGACCTTTAGGTGCTGTATATTTGGCTCTGGTCGTTGGCCGGAGAAATTTGCAGTAATACGATTACTGAAATTAGCACAACATTTTTTGTACACTTCATAAGTAGTTGTTGCTTCAATACACACTCCTTAGTCACTTTAAGTAATCTCTCTATATTACAGTTAAATTAATTTTAGGCTTTATCCTTTCTGTCTGTTGTTCGCACTATATCCAGAGATTAGACGCTTCTTGTCATTTTATTAATCTCTATTCTTACTTTACAACTTTTCCAACCACATTTTAACTGGTTCCTTGGTATAGTTAACGAGCAATTCGTGGTTGATTACATTATCAGTTTTCTATATCAAGGAAAGAACTTGTTACTCAATTAACCTGGTGATTTTTCTCCGGGTTGGTATAGTCACTGGGAGATTGACTAACAGGGGGCTGAAAAGGAGGCACCACAGACGACAAGCCTGGAATAGCCTATGTCTACACAAAATTTATGTGATGACAATGCACCCCTTGTGCTAAGGGTGAAACCTGAAAAAAAACATATGAAAGCAGTACTCCATACAAGGGAGGGTGATTTTGAGAAGTTAAGTTTTTGAAAGAGTTGAATTTCAAAGTTGAGGCTACCCCACTAGGAAATTCTATCCAAATCAGCAAGAATGGAATCAGAAAGATGAAGGTGAGAGGCAACTCTAGATACAAAAGAGTGAACAGATTTGAAATGAGTAGAAGAATGGAGGGTTGAGTCATCGGCATATGAATGGAAAGGCTTAGATGAGCAGCTGAGATGACTTCATGAAAAAACGATTTAGCCAAAATTTGAAAAAAATTGAATCATATTTAGAAGTTGCTCAAGGGTTTTCAAAAATATATAAATTAAAATTTTTTTTGTGCCACCTATATATATATATATATATATATATATATATATATATATATATATATATATATATATATATATTATATATATATATATATATATATATATATATATATATATAATATATATATATATATAGTAGATGCTTTAATAATTTTTTTTTTTTTTGTATTTCAGATCCTTTGATTATTTAACAACAACATTTGAAAAATATTAAAATTGAATTTATTTTGTAAAAGTAACTTAAATTATAAAGTACTTCTATTGTATTCAGCAATTGATAATCCATAATATATTTACTTTATTAGCTAATGGCAGTAAATACTTAAGCTAAAACAACAGTATGACTAATTTTTGAGCCTTTAGAACAAATGGTTGAAGCTAAGCTTCCACCCATAGGGAAAATACTAAGACGATTCTTCTATCTCCATTACAATGAAGCGAAATCAATCCATCAGTCAGCAACAGAAGTAATAAAAGAAATATTTCAATTCTGGAACAGGGCAAGGATTCCAACTTAAGCAGATTCCAACTGTATTAAACTTGTCGAGAAGGCACACTAAAGTGGAGAGCGTTACACAAAAAAAGCAGTCAATAGTCAGTTGCCAAGCGGCTTAATGAAAAGTCATTCGTGGATAATCTGAATGACCTATTCGACGTTGTTAACGCTGAAGCTTTCCAACTTAATAAGAACGAAGAAGACAAAGCTTTCTCGATGGCTCAACGGCAGAAAGGAACGATCTCTTTGCTATATGCCTCGGTCACATATGTCAAGCAATATTTAATTTTACCATACCTTAAAGAATTTTACAAACAAATTATAGAAAGAAAACTGGAATGGATTTGGAACCAAAGAGAAGATATTCACCCAAAATTGAAAAATTTGATATTTACAGAGTTTGAGCAAGTTTTTCTGAGATGCATGTAATAGGAAAAAAAAAAGAATGCACTACTACAGAACCGTAGAAGATAATCTTAATTGGCAAACATAGGAGGAAGCTCTTTGATCTTTTGTAAATTCAATTAATTCGATATCTTGAAACTAAATATATAAAAATTGAGTTTATATAAAGTTATACTAATATATATTAGTGATGGCATCCGCATCAGCGGAGCATTCTCATCAAAATTAACATCCGCATCCGCATTTTCGAAAATTCAACATCCGCACTTCTCCAATATTCGACATCCGCAAATTAGAAAATATGACATCCGATCCATCACTAATATATATATATATATATATATATATATATATATATATATATATATATATATATATATATATATATATATTATATATATATATATATATATATATATATATATATATATATCTAAAGACGTCTTTTCTGCTCCCTCAAAACTTAACATTAAGAAGGCGTACGGTCCTGATGGTATTCTTCCTGTGGTTCTTCAGAGCTTGCACCCTTCCTTGGTAAACTATTTCGTCTATGTCTTTCTACTTCAACCTTCCCTTCTTACTGGAAACATGTGTTCATTCAGCCTGTGCCGAAAAAGGGAGACCCCTCTCAACCCTCTAACTATCTTCTAAAATTTCTTTAACCTCCGATATTTCCAAAGATTTTGAATCTATCCTTAACAGGAATATTTGGAAACATCTCAATTTGCCAGTATGGCTTTTGTAAGAAACGCTCTACTGGTGATTTTCTTTCCCTTCTTTCTGACTCTTGTTTCTCCGCTCTTCGGCATTTCGGTGAAATTATTGCTATCGCGCTGGACTTATCGAAAGCTTTCGGTAGAGTCTGTGGCAAAGCTTTGATTTCCAAACTTTCTAATCCCCAACCCTTTTTTTTTCTTTTCATTAATAACCTTCTCTCTTTTACTTCATTTCCAATCCACTCCTATGCCGATGATTCCACCTTTTATTAATCTTTTTAATTTGAAAGGCAGCTCTCCTAACTGCAGTTAACAGAAGCAAGGGAGGCAACCTTGCGGCAGCTGACCCCTGATCTATCTCGCATTTCAAATTGGGGCAGAGAAAATATTTTGGTTTTCAATGCCACCAAAACTCAATTCCTCCGTCTCTCTGCTCGAGACAATCTTCCACAAAACAATATATCTTCTTCAAAATCACACAACTCAAACATTCATCTGTCCTTAATATTCTTGGTGTTTCTTTTACTGTGATCTTTCTTGGAAAGATTACATTACTTCTCTTCCTAAACGAGCTTCTAAGAGGTTAGGTGTTTTGAGTAGCCTTCAGAAGTTCTTCACACCACCTCAGATGCTTGCTCTTTATATGAGTTTTGTTTACCCATGTATGGGAAACACATC
>SEYY01020067.1:37500-55000 GCA_009176605.1 Armadillidium nasatum
GCCCGCCAACTTTTTATATTTAGATCTGAAGATTTCATTTTTTTAACTAAATATCGTACACTTTCATTGGTGACACCAAAGTATATATATATATATATATATATATATATATATATATATATATATATATATATATATATATATATATATATATATATATATATATATATATATATATATATATATATATATATATATATATATATATATATATATATATATATATATATATATATATATATATATATATAAAGACGTTGTGGAAATACATCACAATCTCTCTTCTCATAAGATAAGTAATGTGAATATATTTCGTGTTTTTTGTAATTGTCATTTGGAAAAGAAACGAAATTCGGTGAAACCAAAAGAATTTTGAGATGAAATATCTGGGATTACAACAAACGGTCGACAGGGATAATAGTCGACAGGTCAAAGGTCGATACGTCAGCAACAAAATTTTTTCACTTGTCCAAAACGTCGACCACATTTTTAGGTAAGGTCAAAGGGCGAACAACTTTTTTTTATAACTCGTCCAAATCGTCGTCACAATTAATAGATAGATATATGTCATCATCACTCAAGGGTCGTTTGTGAGGAGAGCAGAGCCCCCAGTAAACATGTTCGTGTGCCATGCATCTACTAAAATATATTAAAAATTAAAAAAATATGTAATTATAAAATTAAAAAAATAGGCTTACATGTCGATTGTATCGATATAAAAAAAATATGATGTTGGTCAAACTGTCTACACATTTTTTTCACATGTGGCCAAAGCGTCGACACGTTAAAATTGAAAAGTTATCGACACATGTTTTTCAAAAGTGTCGGCCCTTTGACCTGTCGACGTTTTGAGAATAGTGCCGAAAAATCTTAAAATACTGTGTTGTAAAATGAGCTTCAAATGTATCGCCAATCTGGATATGTGACGAATACTTCATATAAAAGAGCAGACAGCTGGGCCAAAGTGAAGACACTCCGAAGTCTTTGCAAATCACTTAACTCATAAAGTTGGTAACAGAAATAATGTGATAATTCTAATGAAGATCGCAAGAAATAAAATTAAAAGAATGTTAAAGAAAGGAAAAAGTCTTAGTTATTTATTTTCGAGGTAAATGTTTTAGTTGTGTAAGAGTATGTCGAGTTACTGAAATTATAATAATGAGCTCTGGATACATTAACATTATATTTGTTACGTAGTTAAAATTTTTGTTTCTAATAAAGATAATCGTAGTCTCTTTGCTTGCTATAAGTTCTTATAATGAGGATGAGATCTTATAAATATGAAAGCTAAAAACTCTTAGTAAAATAGGATAAGGTCTTCCATCATAATTCATGTAACGCTGAAACTTCATGACCTAATATCATCAAGAAACTTTAATGAGAATTTATAAAAACTAAAATATATCTCTAAGTTGTGGCATAGGAATAATGTAAATTCTTATCCATTACTGTAAACGAATTCAAATTACAAAAATAATTATCTAAATTCTATAAATTTCACTTATAAATGCGCACAAAATGACAAATGACGTCATTCTCAACTTTTCGCCTTCATTTTGTTGGAAAAAGAAACAGAAAAACAGTTAGTTTCTTGTTCCCAGAGTAAAATAATGGTAATAAAAATAATAATGAAATTAATAATGATGTGGTGATTATTTAATACAGTGTCCTGTTAACCGATTCTCACCATTTTTGCAAAAAACGACAATACAAAAATAAGAATAAAACCAAAAAAATTGCCCGGAAAGGCTAGTAATATTTATTTACGTAGCAAAAATTCGTACTTTATATCAAGTACATCTTTAACATGAACAAATTCCTTCTTTGGCTGTCATATGCGACAAACTAAATATAAATATAGCCATAGTTACCGGAAATCATGAACAACAGCTTCCACAATTAAGACAGAGTTGCCATAATAAATACAAATAAATTTCGAGACCTGTAACCAGCAATATATATATATATATATATATATATATATATATATATATATATATATATATATATATATATATATATATATATATATATATATATATATATATATATATATTCTTCCTTACTTCTTACTTCCGCTCACAGGAAGGCTTTAAAAGCCTGTCAGC
Source organism: Armadillidium nasatum (assembly GCA_009176605.1). Lineage (NCBI taxonomy): Eukaryota > Metazoa > Arthropoda > Malacostraca > Isopoda > Armadillidiidae > Armadillidium > Armadillidium nasatum. Next base: position 39,609 of record SEYY01020067.1, read on the forward strand.
TGCACCAGCCGGCGTCTCCACACAGTCCTATCTGCGATGACACCTTCCGCCTTCACCTGCTCCATTGTTGGTAATTGGTGTCTCCGCAACGAATCCTTCCACCGAGTCCCTCCATCTCTTCCTCGGTCTGCCTCTTGGTCGTCGTCTACCATCCGGTCTCCAATTCCATCTCTTTTTCGCCATTCTAACCTCCTCCATCCTCTCCAGGTGTCCCCACCATCTAAGCCTTGCTGCGTCCACCTTGTTAATCAGCGGTCTTACTCCCACCTCTTCTCTTATAACCGAATTTCTAATTCTATCTTTTCTAGTCTTACCTACCATGCTCCGTAAAACTTTCATCTCTACCGCCTGTAGCTTGCACTCTTCTCTCCCTGTGGTGCTCCATGTTTCCGCTCCATATAACAATATAGGGGTCAACACTCCCAAGATTATCTTTATTGTCTCTATGTCCAGATATTCATTTTTCAAGATTGGTTGTAGCATACCCACAGTTCTGCTATATTTATCTATCCTGCCAGCAATCTCCTGTTTATTTCCACCTTCCTTTGTGAATATACCTCCGAGGTATTTAAAAGTCTCTACATTCCTAACTACACTACCTCCCAATTCCACTCACCTCTACATCTTGATCTCTACCCACCGTCAGAATATATATATATATATATATATATATATATATATATATATATATATATATATATATATATATATATATATATATATATATATATATATATATATATATATATATTTCACCTTTGGTGGGCAGAGGCCTACTCAAATTCCATCAGAGTTAGTGGGAAAGACGGGATCCTGGTCAAAATTAAAGGCCGACGTGCCCTGATACACGACGTTTGAAGGCGTGTAAGTCATAGGAAGTTGAAAAAATTGAAAAAGGGAGTGTGTTCCAGACTTTACCAGCAGAGTACATGTAGGACAGAGCATAGCGGTTACGTCTGGGGTCAGAGAGTTGGATAAAGAAAGGATGAGACTGTGTAGCAAGTCGAGTCGCACGAGTCCTTCTCAGTGGAGGAGGTATGCGACGAGAGAGTTCAGAAGAGCAGTGTCCATTGTAATAGCGATTATAGAGAGAGTGACGCAACATTTCGACGGGCAGAAAGAGATTGGAGAGAATTAGTGAGAGCAGGAGAGTTGATAAGACGAAAAGCCCTAGACTCCACCTTCTTAAGGAGATCTGTATGAGTGGAACTACCCCAGATGCGTGGCGCATACTCCATACTGGGGGCGAACAACACCCCTATACAAAGATAGCAACTGGGGTGGATTGAAGAAATACTGAAGGCACCTCAGAACACCTAAACTCTTAGAAGCTTGTTTAGAAAGAGAGGTGATGTGATCTTTCCAAGAAAGATCAAGAGAAAAAGAAACACCAAGAATATTAAGAACAGATGAAGGTCTGGATTGAGTGTTTTCGAAGAAGATATCATAGTTGTGTGGAAGATGTGTCGAGTAGATAGATGGAGGAACTGAGTTTTGGTGGCATTGAAAACCATATTCTCTCTGCCCCAATTTGAAATACGAGATAGATCAGAGGTCAGCTGCTCCAAGGCAACCTTCCTTGCGTCTAGTAAATGTTGTTTGGAGGGGCGCCTTTCAAATTGAAAAGAGTAATGAAAGGTAGAGTCATCAGCATAGGAGTGGATAGGAGATGAAGTAACAGAGAGAAGAAGGTCATTAATGAAAAGTAGAAAAAGTGTTGGGGATAGGACAGATCCTTGAGGAACACCATTAGTAATAGGTTTAAAGGAAGAGCGGTGGCCGTCTGCAACTGCTGCTATAGATCGGCCGGAAAGGAAATCAGAGAGAAGGATAGATACCTAAAAAGGGAAGTTTGGAAATCAAAGCTTTGTGCCAGACTCTATCGAAGGCTTTCGATATGTCTAGCGCAACAGCAAAAGATTCACCGAAATGCCGAAGGGCGGAGGACCAAGAGTCAGAGAGAAGGGAAAGGAGATCACCAGAAGAGCGTTTCTTACGAAAGCCATACTGACGATCAGAGATAAGATTAGAAGAATTGAGATGTTTCCAAATCTTCCTGTTAAGGATAGATTCGAAAACTTTAGAAAGAACGGAGGTTAGAGAAATTGGACGATAGTTGGATGGTTGAGAGGGGACCCCCTTCTTCGGCACAGGCTGAATGAGCGCACGTTTCCAGCAAGAAGGGAAAGTTGAAGTAGAAAGACATAAACGGAAAAGATTACCATGGCAGGGTACAAGCTCGGAAGCACAAGTTTTGAGAACCACAGGAGGGATACCATCAGGACCGTGTTAAGCTCAGAGAGAGCAGAAGTGACGTCTTTAGAAGAAATTCTAATTTTAGGCATAAATGAGTTTGAGGGGGTTGAAGGAGTAGGAACAGTTCCGGAATCGTCTAATGTTGAATTAGAAGCAAAAGTTTGAGCGAAGAGTTCAGCTTTAGAGGAAGGCAAAACGGCAGTTGTACCGTGAGAAGATACTAGAGGAGGGAAAGAGGAAGAAGCAAAGTTAGAGTTGACATTTTTGGCAAAATGCCAGAAAGGACGTGAGGAAGTAGAACCAGAAAGATTGTTGCATTCTAAAGGGAAAAAGGAGTTTTTAATGTTACGGAGAATAGATTTTGCACGATTCCGGGATGAAATATAAGTTGCATGAGATACTGGAGTTTGAAGACGACGGTAGTCCCTGATGGCAGCATCCCGGCGGCGGATAGCACGAGAACAAGCAGAGTTAAACCAAGGTTTGGTGGAAGGGAAAGAGTATGGAATGCACGCCTCCATGCCAGAGAGAACCACCTGTTATGCGCTCTGCACACTCAGAGGGGTCCTTCCCACGGAAACAGTAATCATTCTATGGAAAATCAGAAAAGTACGACCGCAAGTCAGGCCAGTTAGTGGCACCGAAATGCCAGAAACGTCTCCTCGACGAAGGCGGGGGTCGTTCTTGCGGAAGACTTGAAGAGACAGTACAAGATACAGAGATAAGAAGATAATCGGATGAACCCAGAGGAGGAAAGAGTTTAACAGTGTAAGGAGAAGGATAAGAAATTAGGAAAAGACCAAGTATGTTGGGTTCATCACCAAGGCGATTAGGGATACGGGTAGGGAGATGCACCAACTGCTCAAGGTTGTTCTGGATAGAAAATTGGAAGTCGGGTTCACCAGCTGGATCGTGAGAGGTAGATGAAAGCCATTGGCGGTGGTGAACATTGAAATCACCTAAAATGATGATTTCGGAGAAAGGAGAAGAAGAAAGAATGTGTTCTATTTTGGAGTTAAGATAGTCAAATATTTTTGGATAGGAGATAAGTAGACAGAACAGATACATTTAGTTGTAGGGTTGCAAGAAAGTTTAAGCCATAAAGTAGAGAAATCAGAAGACTCCAAATTAGAGACACGAGAACAGACAACATCGTTGCGCACATAAGCGCTACATCCGCCTTTGGCTGAAAATTGAGGATAGAGACAGTAGGAGGAAACAGTAGGGCTTGCTGTCAGAGTACTTAAACACCTGATTTTCGGTTAAGAATAAGAGATGAGGTCTATAAGAAGAGAGGTGGTGTTCGACAAAGTGGAAATTAGTAAAGAGACCGCGAATGTTGCAGAAGTTAATGAAAAAGAAGATCGTGCACCAGGGCAAACCGGCACAGAGGTATATATATATATATATATATATATATATATATATATATATATATATATATATATATATATATATATATATATATATATATATATATATATATATATATATATATATATATGCCAGAGTTTACTTTAGCTGTCATACATATCTCAAAAACTACTAAACGTACATTAAAAAGGATTATATTTTTGAAATCTTTGGCGAATTTTGAGGGAAAAAAATTGGGAAATAAAAAAAAAAATCTTATAATAATTTTAATAGGTAGGAAAATTATAGTTTTTATAAATTTTACAAAATCGTACGTCTGGCACAGTATCTTTTTCGGAAATAAATTTCTCGAATTTGAAGTAAGATAAACTTAGCGAAAGAATAACAAAATTGTAAAAGATGTTAAATAAATATATATATATGATGTAATAAAGCAGTAGGCCACGATCCAGCAATCGGTTAGGTCTGTATCACACGGTAAACGTCGGTAGTTTAGGTTATGATAAGTCGAATAAAGTTTGATGGAAAACTAAATAATAATAAAAAATTATCGTACATAAAGCAATTTCCCTATTTTTTTTATAACTAATTTTCAGATCTTTTGCAATTTTCCTACTTAAAATTCGCGAAGGATTCCAAAAATGTGATCCTTTTTAACGAACGTTTAGTAGTTTTTGAGATATTTATGACTGCTAAAGTAAACTCTGACGATATATATATATATATATATATATATATATATATATATATATATATATATATATATATATATATATATATTATATATATATATATATATATATATATATATAATATATATAATATTGGAAATTAAAATAAAAATGTGGCAGGTTTGATAAAGAAAGATTTATTAAACAATTTACTACACAAAATTTACAGCCAATAAAAAAAAATTTGGAACCATACTTCGGATAAAGCGTTAGGATTAAGATTCTTATTGTTATTATCATGGATATCAGTTATAGCACATAAATGATTGGTACAACATGAACTAGAGGAAATTGTTAATGGAAATAAGATATCTACTCTTCAGACTTCATTCTTAACAGATGGGAATTATTACAAAAAAAAAATAAAAAAATAAAAAAAGGTGGAGTGGGGGTGTATTAGAAGACCATCGTTCCAATGATAAAAATACTGACACATGTACTATTTCAAAATAGTCACACAAGAACAATTTTATTAAGGAAATAGCCACATCGGTACTGTTTCAAAATAATCACACAAGAACTATTTTATAAATGGAATAGCCACACAAGTGCAGTTTCAAAATAGTCACACAAGAACTATTTTAGAGATGAAAATTGCCACCCGAGTAGTATTTTGGTTTCCCCTCCCCCCTTCATGATTCAGAATTTAGAGCCTAAGGTATAACATTATAAAATTAAATAATACTTAACTTTAAAGATAATACTATTAATTCTAATGGTAATAATAATAATAATGGTAATAATAATAATAATAATAATAATAATAATAATAATAATAATAATAATAATAATAATAATAATACAAGTTTATATTAAAAATACGTATAAACAATTAAAGTTACAGAAAAATAGTTAGGCTGCTTTGAAGACGTTTGGAAAAACATATTTTGAACAGTGCAAAAATTTCGTTATGCACACCTGTAACTGACCGAGAAATGGTGTTGTTTAATGGACGGTAAAATTAATAACTAAAATGTCTTGTTCAATGAAATATCAATTAATGAATTGCTTTTGTGATATTCATAATCACAGTAATATGATAAATTAATTATTTAATGGTTATAAGATAAATTTTAATATGTAATTTAAGAATAGACTTGAAACAAACATAAAATCAACAATAGGCAAATATTTATTTGTAAAAGGGTTAAAAAAAAAAGAAGCTGAAATTATGAATTATTATCAACGGGCTTTTAATAATGGCTTTAAAGAAATGAAACGAAAAAATAAAAATAAATATTGTTCAAAACTTAAAGGAAATAATGTCAAATTTAATAAATGAAAATAAATAATGGATTACCTTTAATATTATTATTAGAGAATAACTATTCTAATTTAGATATTGTAAAGAATTGATTAACTTAACACGTTGAGTGCCGGAAAATGGGGCTGAGCCCTTTTTTAAATTTTTTTTATTTTTTAACCGATTGAGCTGAAATTTTCAGTATATATAGCTTTTTTCCCGACGAAAATAGTCCATTTCTAACGTTTTTACGAGTGATTAACCGTTTAGAAGTTATTTGGGGTCAAAAGTTAAAAAAATTTGAGTAGCGGGGTCAAACCACTGGTCCACATGAGCTGAAATTTTAACTGAACAATCTTAGCCCCAATATATAGATGTTGTATGAAGCGATTTTTGATATCACGTCTAGAAAAAACGTTATAGGCATCCAAATTTTTTTTTGAAAAAACCATACCCCTCCGGAGAAAAAAATTATTTAAAAAAAAATGCCTGCACCATTTTTTTTTATTTTTTTTAGATTTTGTTTAGAAGTGGGATAGTTCTATAACTTACGTTTAAAACATTATAAAATAATTTTTGTTTGAAGAAAGATATAGTGTCTCAAACTTTTAAAATTTTTGAAAATTGGCACAAAAATGGACCTTATTTGAAGAGCTATATCTCAAAAAAAACGAACTAGATCGAATAATATATAAAAAATATTGTAGCCCCATCATTTATCTATAACACTTCCAAAAATGAGAAATGTAGTTATTGTAGTTTTTTTTTTAAAAATATTTTTTTTAAAAAAAAAGTTGGAATTTTTTTTTTTTTTAAATTTTTGACTTTCGACAGTGGGTCAGTTTTGAGCTAATAACAATTTTTCTTTACTTCTGACAGCAAAAGTTTTTTAAAAGATGATTTAGCCAATAGACTTAGGAACAAACACTCCAAATTTCAGACCGAAAATATTTTTTATGTGGCCTCACCGTAGATTTAAACATTCCTAAAAATTCCGAAATAACTCCTAAACTTTAACTCCCTCGCAAAAACGTTGGGAATGGAGTTTTTTCGTCGGGAAAAAAGCTATCTATATTGAAATTTTCAGGAGAATCGGATGAAATTTTTTGTTTTGTGCTACGAGACCCACCAGTGGGTCTCATGGCACTCAACGTGTTAAGAATGAATATTAAGCTTTAGGCGATTAATCTATTTGTTTTAAAGGTTGTAATAATAGAAATATATAAACAAAGGGAAATTTATCAGATATTAGAATTCTTTAAATGTTATCTAATACTTAACCTAAATCAACTATTCAACTATCATAATAAAATGAAGGAAAACGGAACTGTGAAAGAAAGAAAAAGGAAAAAAATATTTTTTTTTTTTTTTTTTTTTTTTTTTTATATATATATATATATATATATATATATATATATATATATATATATATATATATATATATATATATATATATATATATATATATATATATATATATATATATATTATATATATAATTATTTGCAAGTCATCACTTACCAGTTGTCCTCCATCTTGAAGATACGATTCCTTTACACCCTCAGGCCTGCAGGGTGAAGTGGAAATTCACAGAGGATATGGACAATTGGAACAAATTTACTGCTCAAGGTACTGCTACCTATGATCCCTCTGCATCACTGGACGAGCAAATCAACCATCTTACAGAGACTATGATTATTGCAGGTAAAACTCATTTCAATTTGACAAAAGGTGTTTTTGGTTTCAAAGTACAGTCCATCTGGTGGAATAATACATGCAGGTCCGTCATACGCGATAGAAATAAAACTTACAACATATGGAGAAAATGGGCTCACACACCACAGACTCTCTATAAAAGAACTATTAAGAAAATTAAATATGAGGCTTGGAGGAAACTTATACAACAACTCTCTTTCTCTACTTCTGCTAAAAGGGCCTGGAATTTTGTGCACAAGATGTCAGGCAAATTTGTTCCTCAAACTTTCCCCCTCACCTCCAGTGGATAGCTTCTGCTGGATGGTCTCAGCAAATCTAAATACCTAGCTTCTTATTTTCACAGGGTATTCACTATCCCTGACTCCCTCAGGAATAGAAATTATATTGTCAATGCTATTGTTAGTGCCCAAACTGAACATTCTGGCATGTTTTCCCAACCTTTCACATCTTGTGAACTGGAGGAAGTAATGAAAAATCTCTCCCTTGACAAAGCAGAAGTCCCAGACTTTCTCTCCAATTAGATGATTTTGCACTTGAACTCTCTTACAATAAATACATTACTATCTTTTATAATTAGAGCTGGAGGACTGACCTTTTTCCAACATCATTTAAAACCTCTATGATACTCCCCTTCTTGAAAGGGAATAAAGACCCTGGTGATCCCTCATAAAAAGGCATTCATCATTATTTCATGCCTTGAAAGTCTTTGAATCCATGGTTTGCAATAAACTTTACTGGTTCCTGGAGACAAACTCCCGCCTGCATCCCAATCAATATGACTTCAGAAAACAGAGAAGTACTATAGATTGCTTTCACATGACCTACTGAATCTCTGGTGCTTTTCAAAATAAACATGCTATTTTCTTATTTCTTGATCTGAAAGCCGCTTTTGACAGTGCATCCCATTTAGGTATTTTATACAAGTTACTTAAAACTGTTCACACTGGAGCCCCGTTATCTTGGCTGCATGACTTCTTAACATCCCGCTCATCCAGATCCTAGTGGGCAACGCAAAATCTTCTCTACGAAACATTGATAGAGGAGTGCACCAAGGCTCTGTTTTGAGTCCTTTGCTTTTCTCCATCCTTCTTAATGACATGCCCTCACACCCATCAGTTTCTGTACTTATGTATGCTGATGACATAGCTTTTCGTGATGTGGCCCCAACTTTGACAGCATGTCAGACCTCACTACAAAGTACTGCTACTAAAATACTCTCTTATCTCTCAGAATGGGGTCTATCTGTCAATGTTGAAAAATGTGATATGTAATGTTACACATTAAAAAAAAATCTCACTTTTACCTTCTATTTCAATCAATAATATCTCGGTCCCTTTACGTATCTCCTATACCTACCTTGAACTAATATTCGATGCTCCCACCTTAACATGGAAAAAACACATTAATTACCTTGCTCAAGACTGCCAAACGCTCTGCCCTGCTGAAGAGACTTGCTGGTGTCATGTGGGGTTCCTCTCGTTAGAATCTTTTGCATTTGTAACAATCCTATATTCTGAGTAAAATTGATTATGACTGTATTGCTTATGGGTCTGTTGCCCCTACAACTAAAGAAGCTAGAAAAAATCCACACTACTGTCATGAGGACTATTCTGGGTGCTTTTCCCTCCACACCTACCCAACCCTCTATATTGAAATTGAACTTGCTCCCCTCACATAAAAGTTGTCTTATGGCAAAAAAGCTCATCCTTCTGACATCTGATCACTCACTTTATCAAAGTTACTCAATCTATTTTGAAGCATATCATTCCTCGGAAAAGTAAACCTTTTGTGCATCACGCTTCCTTCATTTTCTCCTCTATAAATATGGCTGCCACACCTTTTACCTAGCACCCCTTGTCTCACCCCTCCCACCTTTTATGGATCTCCTCTCTCTCTTCGATGGGACCCTCCCATGATTGGAATAAGATAGATTTACCTGAAGGACAACTATTTACTAAATTCCTAAACACTAGGAATTCTTTTTTTTTCATTTTGCTAGATTTGCACCAGAATGATGAACTCAATACATTCCTACCATCTCTCAGTTTGGGTCTGTTATACTCACTAGACTCCCCATCTCTCAATCCTAAATGTGTTCGCTACCTTCCGACTTAAGACGGGAATTATGTGGATTAAACTCACATCTCCATCGCCTCAGAATATCATATACTGATATTTGTCCTTCTTCTAAGGACAATCCTGAAACTGTCACACACTTTCTTTTAAATTTCCCTGCTTATGGTGTTATTATGTGTTGCTTATGGTGTTATTGATCTGGGTGTCCAACTTCCTCCGTTTCAATTATCCTTGGTGGTCAGGGCATTCCATCCAAACAATTTCCAAAAATATTAATATGCTTGAAGAGGTACCTATAATATATAGACTTCCCAAATGAACAGAATATAATTACTGACGTAGACTGACCACGACTCTTTTGTGAATTTACCATGGTGTCTCCTTTGCAGACTCACTTATCCGAATTCCAGGTTTATTAGTTTGGAACAAGTGAACTTATACACAAAGTAAGTTAAAAGGCATTACAGGAAAAAAAATTTTCATTATTTTTCTTTACATATATATATATATATATATATATATATATATATTATATATATTTATATATATATTATATATATATATATATATATATATATATATATATATAGTTATTATTTAATAATCTTCGCTCTCGCGCTCACCTTCTTCTACACGGAGTAGGCTCTCCTTTCCATTCATAAAACACTAACACATCTTAAAAAAAAAAATGGAGTCAACTTCGGTAGCCTCGGAGAAGCCCCGGGGAGCGGCTTCCAAAAATAGCCCCTCATCCACCTCTTCCCCCATCACCACTTGGGAGTTGGTGGCCTCCGGTGATGATGGGGTTGGTGCCACCATGAACACAGCCGCCGGCTTGTCCGGATGCACGGTCTATTTTTTTCATTAATTTCTGCAACATTCGTGGTCTGCACTCTAATTTCCATTTTGCTGAACATCACCTCTCTTCTTCTATACCTCACCTCTTATTCTTGACCGAAACTCAGATGTTTGAGCGTTCTGATAGCAAACCCTACTCTGTTTCCTCCTACTGTCTCTATCCTCAATTTTCAGTCAAAGGCGGTTGTTGTGCATATTTGCGCAACGATGTCGTTTGTTCTCGTGCCTCTAATTTGGAGTCTTCCGAATTTTCCACCTTGTGGCTTAAGTTCTCTTGCCATTCTACGACTAAATTCATTTGTTCTGTCTATTTATCTCCAGATTCTACTGACTATCCTAAATTCTTCGACAATTTAAACTCCAAAATAGAACACATTCTCTCTTCTCCTTTCTCTGAAATCATCATATTAGGTGATTTCAATGTTCACCACCGCCAATGGCTTTCTTCCAGTTCTCATGATATAGCTGGTGAACGTGCCTTCCATTTCGCTATTTAAAATGACCTTGAACAGTTGGTGCAGCTCCCTACTCGTATCCCTGATCGTCTTGGAGATGAACCCAACATTCTAGACCTTTTCCTAACTTCTAATCCTTCTCCTTATACTGTTAAACTCTTTCCTCCTCTGGATTCCTCCGATCACCTTCTTATCTCTGTATCCTCTTCTATCTCTTCAAGTCTTCCGCAGGAAAGACCCCCTTCTATTGAAAGGAAACGTTTGTGGCACTTCGGTGCCGCAAGCTGGTCGGACTTGCCGTCGTACTTCTTTGATTTCCCGTGGAATGATTATTGCTTCCGTGGGAGGGGTCCCTCGGAGTGTGCTGAACGCATTACCGAGGTGATTCTTTCTGGCATGGAGGCGTACATTCCATATTCTTTCCCTTCAACTAAACCTAACAAACCTTGGTTTAACTCTGCTTGTTCTCGCGCTATCCGCCGCAGGGATATTGCCTTCAGGGATTACCGTCGTCTTCAAACTCCAGAAACTCACGCTACTTATATTTCATCCCGGAATCGTGCAAAATCTATCCTTCGTAACACTAAAAATTCATTTCTCCGTAGAAAATGCAATAATCTTTCTGGTTCCTCTCCTTCACGTTCTTTCTGGTATTTTGCAAAAAATGTCAACTCTAACTTTGCTTCTTCCTCTTTCCCTCCTCTAATATCTTCTGACGGCACAACTGCTGTTTTACCTTCTTCTAAAGCTGAACTCTTCGCTCAAACTTTTGCCTCTAATTCTACCTTAGACGATTCCGGAGCTATTCCTCCTTCTCCAACCCCCTCTAACTCAATTATACCAAGAATTAGAATTTCTTCTAAAGATGTCATTTCTGCTCTCTCTGAGCTTAATACTAAGAAGGCGTACGGTCCTGATGGTATTCCTCCTGTGGTTCTCAAAACTTGTGCTTCCGAGCTTGCACCCTGCCTTGGTAAACTATTTCGTTTTTGTCTCTCTACTTCAACCTTCCCTTCTAGCTGGAAACAAGCGCTCATTCAACCTGTGCTGAAGAAGGGGGACCCCTCTCAACCCTCCAACTACCGTCCTATTTCTTTGACCTCCGTTCTCTCTAAAGTTTTCGAATCTATCCTTAACAGGAAGATTTGGAAACATCTCAATTCTTCTAATCTTATCTCTGATCGCCAGTATGGCTTTCGTAAGAAACGCTCTACTGGTGATCTTTCCCTTCTCTCTGACTCTTGGTCCTCCGCTCTTCGGCATTTCGGTGAATCTTTTGCTGTGGCGCTGGACATATCGAAAGCCTTCGATAGAGTCTGGCACAAAACTTTGATTTCTAAACTTCCCTCTTTCGGTATCTATCCTTCTCTCTGCGATCTTCTCACTAATTTCCTTTCCGGTCGTTCTATAGCAGCTGTTGTAGACGGCCACCGTTCTTCCTTTAAATCTATTAATAGTGGTGTTCCTCAGGGTTCTGTCCTATCCCCAACACTTTTTCTACTTTTCATTAATGACCTTCTCTATTACCTCATCTCCTATCCACTCCTATGCTGATGACTCCACCCTTCATTATTCCTTCCAGTTTTAAAAACGTCCCACCCAACAGCAGTTGATAGACTCGAGAAGGGTAGCCTTGGAGCAACTAACCTCTGATCTTTCACGTATTTCAAATTGGGGCAGAGAAAACATGGTTGTTTTCAATGCCTCAAAAACTCAATTCCTTCATCTCTCCACTCGACACAATCTTCCACACAACTATGATATCTTCTTCGAAAACACAACTCAAGCCTTCATCTGTTCTTAATATTCTTGGTGTTTCTTTTTCTCGTGACCTTTCTTGGAAAGATCACATTACTTCTCTTTCTAAACAAGCTTCTAAGAGGTTGGGTGTTCTGAGGCGCCTTCAGAATTACTTCACGCCACCCCAGTTGCTTGCTCTGTATAGGGGTGTTGTTCGCTCCTGTATGGAGTGTGCTTCGCACATCTGGAATGGTTCCACACATACAGCTCTTCTAGAGAAGGTGGAGTCAACTCATTAACTCTCCTGCTCTTACAAACTCTCTCCAATCTCTTTCTGCCCGTCGAATTGTTGCGTCACTCTCTCTTTACTATCGCTATTACAACGGACACTGCTCTTCTGAACTCTCTCGTCGCATACCTCCTTCCATTGAGAAGAGCTCGTGCGACACGCCTTTCCTACACAGTCTCATCCTTTCTCTGTCCAACTCTCCGACCCCAGACTTAACCGCTATGCTCAATCTTACATATACCCTACTGGTAAAGTCTGGAACACACTCCCTTTATCTGTTTTCCCAACTTCCTTTGACTTGCATACTTTCAAGCGCCGTGTATCTGGACATGTTGGCCTCCTTCGATCTTGATATGACTTTCCCAACTCCGGTGGAATTTAGTGGGCCTCCGGCCCTTGCCCACCGGAGGAGACATAATATATATATATATATATATATATATATATATATATATATATATATATATATATATATATATATATATATATATATATATGGTCAGACTTTACATTAGCGGCCATGCATAACTCAAAAACTACTAACCGTACATTAAAAAGGGTTATATTTTTGAATTCTTTGGGTAATTTGCAGTAAGAAATCTATAAAAAAAATTAAAAAATAAAAAAAAATAAAATTTACAAAAATGTACGATGAGCTCATAATTAAAAAGTAGAACATGTAAAAAAAAACCGAACATTTGTCTACGGGGGGCTCTGTCCATCGTACACCCCGACCCGTGAGTGATGATAATAATGTAGACTACTTTTTCATGAAGACGATTTGGGGTATTTCCCATGTTTTCCAATTTCTAAAAATTTGAAAAAAATGACATTGCCATGCGTACGATTCTTGCGAGGCTTAGAAAGAGGTAAAATTTATTTATGTAATAAAGTTTATTATAAGAATTTAATTTTTATTTCCCATTTATTTTATATATATATTATTATATATATATATATATATATATATATATATATATATATATATATATATATATATATATATATATATATATATATATATATATATATATATATATTATATATATATATATATATTATATTATATATATTATATATATATACAGTGGCGACTCGTCTATAAGGCTCCAGGGCTGCAGCCCCTCCAAATTAAAAATACCAGGAGTAGAATGTTTATATAAATATGAATTTTTTTTCAGAGAAAATTGATTTAATTAAATTCATTTTTTTAACAACTTAATACATAAAAAGTATAAATCAATAAAGAAAATTTGAATTAAATGCATTTTGCAACCTCAAATTTTTGGGTATGATATTTTTTTTAACGCATTGTAATTATATAAAATATGAGCTGTAAATTCTCAGGCCTAAATTAGACCAAATTTTTTGTTCTTAAATAATATGACAGATGTGGCAACTTATGAAAAGTATGACAAATTGCAATAGCAGTTTTTGTCAAGTTGCCAGTTTGTCTTTCTTTTACTTTTTGGCAACATGGAGATTATTTTCGAATATTTAAGATATTTGAATGTTGCCAGTTGTCCTAAAAAGACAGAGCGTAAAGAATACAAACACTAAATAAAAAGTTTGTTATAGAACCTGGTGTGGTGGAGATGTTTTTTTTTTTCTTGTGAAAGAAAAATTACGGATTTATTGTTTTTTTTCAATATATATATATATATATATATATATATATATATATATATATATATATATATATATATATATATATATATATATATATATATATATATATATATATATAAAATTATTTTTTATCTTTAACACATTTACGAAGAGTGATTTTCTTCTATTTTAAATTGATAATTATTCATTTTAAAAGGAAGCTCAAAAAGCTCATTATAACATTTCTTTTTATTTATTTTCCCTTAAATTGCTGTACAAATTGTGACTATATTATTATTATTATTATTATTATTATTATTATTATTATTATTATTGGTAGAAGACCTAAGCTCGGAGACTATAAAAGGAAGCCGAAGTGAATTATCAAGCAGTAGACAAAACCCCAAGGTCCGAGGATCTTGTCTTGTAGCCGTGGCTACTAGGATCATAAGGGAACGGATTCCTGAATTCGTTATTTGGCCGTGGCCAAGCTGAGTGATGTTTTCATTAACATCGAAGGAGAATGCTTTCTCCTTTCTCAGCGCACGAACTTTTGAGCTCGTGCGGGTTTAGGAACTTAATAAGGATCCTGATCCTTATGTCGAAGACGTTTCTTCGACTAAGTCACCTAAACCTTTTCCCTTTTGTCTCTAAACAGACCCTTTCCCTTACAAGTCCCTATTATGTAATATTTCATTACCCCTTTTATGTTAAAGTTAGCCTTTAAAACCGCTCTTGTTCTTTGCTACCATTATTTGTTCCTTTTGTAAATAAAATAGTATTAAGTTGAAAGGTTGTTTTGTTTTTAACCTCTTTGAAATTTCAATCTCTCCTTATACTTTTTTTTTCTTAAAAGCGTTCTTTGTGATTCACCACAAATTCTAACCACCTTTTAGACCTCACAAAGATTCGACTTTTAAATTGGTGCCAGCGGTGACGTCTTTAAATTAGTTACCAGTAGTAAGTCCTTGTTCAAATTAATGTCAGTGGTGAAGATCCCTTTTTACATAGAGTTTTTCTTTTCCCCTCTTATATTATTCATTTTA